>LBNU01023738.1:258580-271229 GCA_014162995.1 Artemisia annua
TCTAGAGAGCTTCAAGGTGTAACCCTAGTGATAGCTAAGATCACTCGTATTATTATCATTAATAATATTGAAGCTTTGTGTTACATACTACTGTTCTCATTCACAATACATCACATAAACAATCTTCTAAGTGTTGCTAAGTAAATTCCGCGTGCTTAACAACATTACTCAAAGTATCTCTAACACAAGGTGTGTGTTTAGATCCATCAGTATTCCTATCAAAGTTAACGTTCCCGTTTGGAAGTTGAGGCTCGATAAACTTCCTACTTTGGCAAATATAGATAAAAAAGGCATTGATGTTGCTTCCCTTTTATGCCCCGTTTGTAATGCTCATGTGGAGAACGTTGATCATCTCTTTTTCTCGTGTGGGATGGCTCATGATTTATGTATGGCTAGATGGTGTGCGTTGGATATTCCGGAGGTCTATAACATCGTGGAATGGTTTTCTTGGTTAGATGCTGCTCATGTGTCGAAACATGCTAGGACTATTCTTGAAGGGATCGCTTCTACTATGTCGCGGTCTATTTGGAACTTCCGCAATGCTTGGATTTTTTTCGATGACTAAACCTAAGAAGGCGAATATTTATGGATTTCATCTAGACACCCAAAAGTGTAGATTAGATGGTAGATTAGATGGCTAGATTGGTTAAGAAACCCTATTGAAACTCTTCCTTAGCTTCTTTGTATTTTTTTTTTGGCTAGCGTTTTCTAGCTTTTAATATATTGCCGCCGTTCCAAAAAAATGACCCCTAAAAATAGTACAAAATCAGACCTCATCAATATACCCTTGATAATCTCTACAAGTAAGTACACACTAAAATAAATAGGTGATTATAAATGTGGTCATGTAATAACCCATAAATTAACAATAGAAAATTACTAATAACAAAATACCCATGGAAAAATGACGTGGGTAAATCTGTGGGTGCATGTTTACCCACAAATCACCCATGAAAATTTGCCCATGACCAAATTGGATGCTTGTAATCTATGGTAACAAAAACTTACCCACAATATTACCCACAAATATACCCACGATAAGTTTCTTTATGGATAATGCGTGGGGAAAATTTCAGTGAGCAAATATTACCCACTAAATTACCCATATATATACCCACAAGAACTTACAATGTGGGTAATCCGTGGGAAATATTTTGACGCCAATTATTTACCCACATATCACACACCAAATATATTTATGTGGCTATTAGTGTGGGTAATTCCGTGGGAAATTCGAGGGAAAATAAAATCGACTTTGTAAGTCATTGATCGTGGGTAACGGGTGGGTATTAGGTGGGTAAATGCCCTCAAAAGGATGAGTGTGGGTAATTTTCGTGGGTATTCCATCAGATTCTTGTAGTGAGTAGAATTATATAAATGGAAATGACACATATTTGTAAAACTATTAAAAAAAATAGTCTTGGACTCAAGACCGGATACGGATTCTACGGAAACATTGATAACGATCAGTGACGGAGCCAGAAACTTTTAGCTGGATGAGCTGTAGGATATCACATAACATAAAACTCATGTGGTTAAGTTGTATGGATCGAATAGATGATAAGAAAACTTAGAGAGAAGTTAGAGAGAGAAAGTAGAGAAGTTGGGAACCTTAGAGAGAGAAACCAAAAAAAAAAGGAAAATGAATTAAGAGACGGTCCAACCCTCTCCAAGGATGGAAAGGGCTATTTATATGTAGAAGGTGTTACTTGCCTCTGCTAGGCTGTGGATTGGGCTGACAGTGGGTAAAGACCCGACCCGACTCCACAAATACTAACTAATACTAATCTACGTATTAACTACTATTATAAATACTACGAGCTATACAATGCTTAATCGTACTTGGGGTGACCGAATCTTCTATAAGAAAAATCGTATTCCTAATAATCTCCCCCTAAGGGAGGTCACCCCAGAAATTAACTCTTGAATTCTTGCATTGTGATCTTTGTAGATGTTTTGTAGCTCGCAGTTGTTGATTCTTCATTTGATGAGAACTTTGTGCTTTCAGCAGCGGACTCAAGATGACTTCCTTGATGTGTAGGATAATCTTTGACATTGCTTCTTGCTCATCATCCAAATAATTAGCTTCAAGTCATCTTTGAGTGGAAGTGTCTCTTTGTGATGTTGTGATCATCTTTGTGTTGTCATGCTCACACTTTTCTGGATCATGATTTTCTGCATCAGAGTTGTAGAATCATAGTTGAAGCCCATTCCATGATCATGATTTCTTTAGATTTGATGTTGAAGTGTGACCATAAGGTGATGAATCGGCATCTTTTCAGCAATCAGCAGCAACCGTCTACTTCTTTGTCTCTGGTGGGAATACGCCTTTCCAACATGCTTATAACCACTTTGCTGAGTGAATCTCCATGGTTGAATTGGTCTGAAAGCTCCTTTTAGTGGTTGGTATGAGCATGTGGAACTAGAGTGATGGTGGTGAAAATGATAATTTTGGTATGTTGAGCTGCATAAAACTTGGTTAGTAATAAACATACCAGCACTTACAAGTTCGGACTTCGAGATCATCAACAGCATAGTGTGAAGACTTTCTCTAATCCTTACCAAGGCCCTTCCTAATCAGATGCCCCCGAAAGGGCTTTCACTGACATACCGAAGTACACCAACGATTAGGTGAGTCGCTGGAGATCACCCCACGAGTGTAGACCATTTGGAACACCACCGCGAACACTAAGCGTAATCCACAAGAGATTACCGAAGTGACCTGCTGTCAGGGCTGTTTGATGTTGACCCTGGCAGGAGTTTCCACTCAATCACTGGGAAATACATATGTATATTCCCTCATAAGTGTTCTTGGTAGATTGCTAAGATCTGCGTAGGACTCAAAATATTACAACTGGTGTCCTTAATGTTGAACAACCAGTGTAGAAGTATCAAGTGTTCCTATGAGATCTTTTGATGCATCTCTTGGCTCTAGACTCGATAAGTGCACATTGGTTATCCTATGCGGAGACTAGGGAGGGGTCTCCTGTTTCAATATCAACTAGCTCTAAGAGACAAGTCGATAGTTTACACCGGTTCCCCGTGAGAATGAAACAAGCTCTTTTAAGAGAACTTGAGTGGCTGGAAGGTTTAGTGCAGTGCGTCACTGGGTCCATGACGTCTTTTCTTCAATACCGATGTTACCTTAGTAACAATCAGTAGCATATGAACTGAACCCGGTTTCTGCCCTAAGGTTGAATAATTGGAGGGCTATTTCTTTTCACCCTTTCTCATTTCATTTCTTTTTAATTCTTCAACCCCTTCAGTGCTTACCGAGACTTCATTACTAGAACCTTGTTGGGTTTGTTCCAGTCCTAGCTCAATCTCAGTCGGCACTCTTCCCTTTCTCACTTTTCTCCTTTTTTGCAATCATTCCTAAGGACTTCTAATCTATCTATTGGATAGTCCCTGGGAAGATCCCTTCGGTTCTGGTGGATCATGGGAGCATATACCTAACCTTACCATCCTTAAAACTCCATGCTTTAAAGTAAAGTGGTCGGTCTTTTGGTATCTTTCCACAATCACCATATAACCAAATCATTGACAATTCTCTCAAAGTGTTTATGATTAAGAAACACATTTTGTTTACACTTTGAGAGTTTTTAACTTTTCAAATGCTCCCCCTTAACATGTGCTCATAGGAGGTTGAAAGAAATTTGCACATGTCGAGGTGAGTTGCATTTTTTTGAATTGATCTACTCTTAATAGACATATACCCTAGGGACACGTTTACGTTGCTTANATATAACCAAATCATTGACAATTCTCTCAAAGTGTTTATGATTAAGAAACACATTTTGTTTACACTTTGAGAGTTTTTAACTTTTCAAATGCTCCCCCTTAACATGTGCTCATAGGAGGTTGAAAGAAATTTGCACATGTCGAGGTGAGTTGCATTTTTTTGAATTGATCTACTCTTAATAGACATATACCCTAGGGACACGTTTACGTTGCTTAGTTAGAGGGATCCATTATCAGCTTTTAGTGATAACTAGCCCTACTAACTAACTTGAAGTTGTTAACATTCCTTAAAAAGGAAGTTAGACCCGTCAAAGTGTATATCTAAGAAGAGCTTCTCGAAACGGTACTTTCTACTTGGATAAATCCTTTCGAATTCTAACATTTGTGTTTCGTCAATTCATGAGTCAAATCTGAGTCATAATCAATTCACAGTTTCTACTTCTTGTTGTAAAAACGCGCGAAAGACTCTTAGCCACTTGTTCCCCCTCAATATGTGCACATTGATTGATTCAATTTGAAAGTTTTTAAAACTTTAGCACATATAGGAGAGCGTCCATTTGAGATCAATTATTCACCATTTAATCCACTTGCTCCCCCTCAATATGTGCTTTGAATAAAATTCAAAAAACTTCAAAATTTTAGCACATACGGGAGCGTACTTTATAGTCCAAAAACATCACTTTTTAAATCAGATTTCATATTTAAATCACATTCTCTCCCCCGATCAAAAAATTTCAAATCTTTTGAGATTGGTGATCCCAATTGATTTAAATGATTTTAGAGGAAAAATGGGAGAAGATGTGATAAAGTTTTTGCATTTACTGATTTTGAGACACACTTTCACTGCTGCTGGTGCACAAAGTTTTCAAAGGTGCAGAAATTTTGAGCAAATACGCTCCCCCTCAATTAATGACCCGTTTTCAATTTAACTTTTTGTGGTCATTAAGTTGAGCGGCAAGGTATTTGTGAAAATTTAAGTCCAATAGCCACCTTGTAAACCACAAAAACTCTCTTGAAGAATCATAAAGAGAGAGATTTTGGGATGAAAGAAGAATTCTCTTCTTTTTCTAGAAGTGATGCACTGAGGCGTACATCATTTCGGAGGTGCACGGATGTAAGGTAATCCATGCCGGGATGAACTTTATCCGTTGTTAGGAACAACCGTCTTTTAGGCGACGTGTTTTCCTCATATTGAAGCACGGGTTGCTATCTGAAGTAATAGCAAGCCGATTTGACATGTTTTAACTGGTTAATATAACTTCTGCTCGAGCTTAAAAAAAAATTCTATGTCATTAATGAATGACACTTATATTCGTTTAATATCGATGAGCAGAAGACATGCCTAGGATGAACCTATTTTTGGTATTTTTGTATTTTTCAAATTTTTATGGTTTTTCTAGGTTTTATATTTTTGTATTTTTTTTCTTTTTGATTTTAAGGAATATGTACAAGGATATTTGAAGCGAACCCATTACTCCTCATTCTCTTCCTGAAGACTTTTGAGTGATACTGGCATGAGATTCTCCAAACCAAGTTGCTGGAGAATAAATCGAAACCGTTCTTCAGGAAGTGCCTTAGTGAAGAAATCTGCCAGCTGAAACTCTGTCCTTGCGAAGTGAAGTTCCACCACACCACTGGAGAATCCATTTGCCAGGAGAACCATAGACAGTACATCGAACCATGCCCAAGGCTCCTGCTTTAGGCCTGATAAGACGAAAAGTGTACCCGTTTTAAGGGGTCATTTAAGCCCTAATTTGAGTAAATGTGATCAAATATTGCCCTAAATCGTTCCTTTTGTCATTTTAGGTACTTTTGAGAAGAATTCTGGAAAACATGCCAATTTGGACGTTTTTGGAGCATAAAAGTGAAGAAAACGACAAAGTATCAAAAGAAGCTGGAGAACCTTCCTGACGGCGTCAGAGACACAAGGTGACGCCATCAGCCAACGTTGACAAAGGAGTAGAATCAGATTACACTAGACGCCCTATGAAGAAAACAAGATGTTTACACCTGACGGCGTCAGGTGTTAAACGGAGTAGGCCGTCAGGTGTAAAGGCTAAAGAGTGACGGCCCAGAAGAGATTACCAAGTGACGGCGTCAGAAGTAGATCTAGGTCATCCGAGAACCCTAATGGCGGCGAGCTGACGGCGTCAGAACCCATAACCTGACGCCGTCAGAATGTAAAATATATATATACTTTTCTATTTTTCATTCATTAGTGTGTGGAACTTTTGGTGCAACTTTGGGAAAAACCCTAAAGACGAATTTGGCTGTATTTTCAAGGGTTTTTCACCCCTGAATCCTTCATGTTCAATTAAAGATAAGTCCTCACTTAAATTAATCAATATGTCTATGTGTTGGTTAATTACATCTTATGCTTGTCTTTCAATTAACATGCTAGGCTAGATTTTTCTCGTGTTTGCTTAGATCTAATGAAACCTAACTATTAAGTATTGGTTGATTGGTGTGTTATTACTTGTCTTGGATGAATGTTTCATCAATGTTAGGCTTAAGAAAACTGGCTAAATTCCTATACGGTAACCTGCTTGAACGTCTTAAGAAACATGTAACTAATGCGTACTAGGTTATTAAGGTAGTATTTAACGCATGAGCCATGTTACAATCCCTATGATTGGGTGCTTTACGCATCGTTGTAGGAGGAGATAAGAGTTCATAGAATTGGGGAGATATGTACGCCACCCCATGAATTGTTAAGGAATACACCCGTCATCCACGCAATTAATACATACACCAATTAACCGGTAAAAGATAGTTAGGGAGTAAGGAAATCTAAGTAAACACATTTGTCTCCATATAAGTTTTCACAACCACAATAGTTTAGTTATTTTATTTTTAATTGCAATTGTAGTTTTTGGGTTAGTTGACTAGCAACTAATTCAGCCCACTCCTTCAAAACCGAGATTTTACTTGCTTTTATAAAAATATAAAAATACAAAAATTATCTTCCTGCACCCTTAGACCTATTAGAGTAGCTTTACTAACCTAACGAACACTATTCCCTGTGAGAGAACGATCAATCCCCCGTACTTACCACTACACTATACTACACCGACCAGGTACACTGCCTGGTGGGATTGCAAGCTTCTCAAGATCCCTTGAGAGGTAAAACCTGTTGCGTGGTTGCAATCCCACGTCATCAAGTTTTTGGCGCCGCTTCCGGGGAAAAGTTATTGTTTAGGTAGAATTTTTATTTTATTAGGTCTACTCACTAGATTCCTTTCTAGTGAGATTTTTATTTTATGTTTCTAGGATCTTCTTTTGTCTATCTTATTTCTTTGTGTTTTTGTTCGTAACCATTACCATCTGCCATCATGGAATGTGGTAAGATTCTGATCCCAACAACCCACTGCAACAAAACCTACCACATCCAAACCAACCTCCTAGAGCCTGTACCTTAGGAGAGTATTCCTGACCTAGCTACCATGGCTATCGCAACACCATTGAGCTCACTTAAGGGGCCAATGTCACTCCCTTGCGATCCGACACCATCCAGTTGNTCATGGAATGTGGTAAGATTCTGATCCCAACAACCCACTGCAACAAAACCTACCACATCCAAACCAACCTCCTAGAGCCTGTACCTTAGGAGAGTATTCCTGACCTAGCTACCATGGCTATCGCAACACCATTGAGCTCACTTAAGGGGCCAATGTCACTCCCTTGCGATCCGACACCATCCAGTTGGTGCAAAGCGGATGCGCATTCCATGGACTTCGTTCCGAAGATCCAAATCAACATCTCAAGGATTTCCTCAAAATCGCTGACTCTATAGACCTTGATGTTGCCACTCGATAGACGACCCGATTGCGTCTCTTCCAATTCTCTCTGAGGGACCAAGCTAGTCAATGGCTTGAGCGACTTCCCGCAGGATCCATCACCTCTTGGGATGATCTCACAACTCGTTTCCTTGCTCAATTTTTCCCACCAGGGAGAACTACCAAGCTAAGGAAGTATATCTTGATGTTTGAACAACGTCGAGGCGAGACCCTCTACGGAGCATGGATTCGATTCAAGGACTTGCTCCAAAGAGTCCCTCATCATGGCATCAACCTCTGGCTTCAAATCCAAATCTTCTATGACCATGTTGATTACACACCAAGCGTGCCATCGATCGAGCCGCCGGGGGCAGATTGCGGGATAGAAGCGCCGAAGAATCATGGGAAATCATTGAGGAGCTCGCATCCGACGATGATGAATTGTGGCAAATTTCCCATGATGTGCGCGCGACAGTCAACACATAATCATCGCCTGATAAAGCCAACCAGATCACCGAGGAAGACGTCAGTGAACTTGAGAAAAGGGTTGAATACCTTATGGAGAAACGAAAAAGACCCTTGAGTCCACAAAGAGTAACTGTTAATTCGGTTTCGAGCATTAAGCAGATACCATTATCCGAATCACCCCATAGGGAAGACACTAAACCATTCCATAAGTATGCTCGCCCCAGCTCACCACCTCAGGAACTTAGTCCAACGTTCGAAGCTCGAATGAGAGAATACATGTCGAAACACTCCGAACGATTGGCAAAATTTGAGGAAGCCGTGTAGAAACAAAAGGAGGAGGTAGATGAAAAGATGGCGAAAATGATGGGTCTTTTGAGAGAATACACAAAAACCAAAGCTCCCGAAAAAGTGTTGGTGCGGAAAGAGGTCGAATTTCCCAACAATAGATTTGTGAATGCCATCTCAGTCATTCGAGGGGGCGAAAATAAAGACAGGGAGAAGTTGGTGAGAATGGAAGTCAACAAGATTGATCTCGTCCCACTCGACGAGGAAAACACCAATGGCCGCAAATGCAATTCAGACGACGAAAAGGAGGCGCCCTTCGATGAGCGCCAAATGGTGGAAACACCAAAGTCGCAACAAGTAAGGCATTACCTGAAGCACGAGATAAATAAGGAGACCATAACCGATTGGGTGAGGAATTATCAACGTACTCATCTGCCCAATAAGGGGTCGAATGAGACATAAATTAGTAGCAAAGCAAGAATTCCACGGGGTCTTTGAGGTATCATGCCGCATTGGAAAACTCAAGTTTCTGGATGCGGTAGCTGACCAAGGTTCCGATGTAAACTTGAAGCCATTATCCGTTTACGCTCAGCTAACAAATGAACAGCGGTCCATCACTCGTACTAAACTTTCCTTTGCAAAACATTCTTATGAGTACCCGTTCGGAGTTGAAGAAGATGTGTTGGTCAACGTTGTCGGATTCATGTATCCGGTCGATTTCATGATCGTTGAGAGAAGTGAGACGAATACGCCAATAATCCTTGGATCACCATTCCTCGCGACTACTAGGGCACAGATCGATTACGAGAGTAATACTATCCGAATCAAAAAGGGAAAGAAAACTATAAGCTTCCCAACGATCCCACGATATATAAGAGAAGCTAATCTACGGAAGAAGATGGAGGCGGACCCTAGTATGCTCTGGGGTATTGTTAGAGAAAAGATCCTTGCATAGGAGCAAGGATTAAGAATTATAAGGAAAATGAGTTAGGAGAAGGTAAGAATGATAAGGGGAATTTTGGGGAGGTTGAGAAGCAGATCGATAGCCACATTGGATTCACGAAAGGAGACTCAGTGCTCCTAAGGCATTTAGAAACAAAGGCACCCACCGATGAACCGAGTCCTTGGTGGTACGGACCATTCACAATTAAAAGCCTATATCAAGATGGGATGGTTAGCTTGATCAGCAAAGGAGGGGGTGAAGTAACTGCGAGTGTGGAACGATTGAGGTATCATCACCCGGATAATAAGGATTATATCTACCAAGGATACGTCATAATGCGAGATGAAGTCACGTAATGTACGGTGACTTTGAGTCTAGCTACAAGACTCGTTAATAAAGAAAAGCGCTTCTTGGGAGGTGATGCGTGGTTTTGCGACCTTAAAACAGGTTTTACCTCTAGAGGGATCTCAAGAGGCTTACAACCCCACCAGGCAGTGTACCTGACCGATGTAATATAGTGAAGTGGTAAGTACGGGGGATTGATCGTTCAACTCAAAGAATAATGTTCGTTAAGATTGAAATTTATCTACTAGGTCTATAGATGAGGGATGAATATTTTTGTATTTTTGTTTTTTTATGGAAAGCAAGTAAAAATCTCGGGTTTTGGAAGAAGGGGCGGAATTAGTTGCTAATCAACTAACCCAAAAGCTACTACTTAAACTAATGTGTAGGAATGCAAACTAAGGTTCTACAAGAAAAGTGAAGCATGTCTACCTATGATGTATTACTCCTTGCTAGCTATCCAATTCTACCTTTTGACTGTAAACCTTGTTTTAATTGATGGGTGTATTCCTTTAAACATTCATGGGGTGGCGTACGTACTTCCCCAATCCTATAAGCTCTTATCTCCTCCTACAACGATGCGTTAAGCACCCAATCATAGGGATTATAAACAGTGGCTTATGCATTAATACTACCTTAATAACTTAGTAAGCATTGGTTACATGTTTCTTAAGACGTTCAAGCACGTTACCATAAAAGGAGGTTGGCCAGTTTTCTTAAGCCTAACATCGATGAGACATTCAATCAAAACAAGAATCAATAGGAAACAAGAATTATAAACTAAACCAACTAGATCTATTGAAGTTGTCACGCCTTAATTGATGGAGTTAGACACACACATCAACAAGCCCTCATTGATGGAGATAGACACAAACAACAACAAGAAATCAATAAGAT
Source organism: Artemisia annua (assembly GCA_014162995.1). Lineage (NCBI taxonomy): Eukaryota > Viridiplantae > Streptophyta > Magnoliopsida > Asterales > Asteraceae > Artemisia > Artemisia annua. The sequence goes on from LBNU01023738.1 coordinate 269,033, forward strand.
CTAATTAATTATACACAAGTTTCACACAATCATAAGTAGACACAAGGTGATTTAGCAAAGTATAATTAATGAAGCAATCAACAATAATGATAATTGAAGACATAACATAAGATTGAATCAATAAACAAACCATTAAAAGATGTTTATGGAGTGATTCGAAACCTCTAAATTGCTGGAAAAACACCTACCCTAACCCTAGAATCGGACTTAGGGTTTGGGGCTTTCAAAAAGTGAAGTTATAATGTTATATTTATAGGCTGATTTTCTGTCGGCAAAGGGTAACGGCGTCAGCCCTAACAATTGACGGCGTCAGCCCATCGTTTTCACCAAATCGAATATTTTTTCATCCTCTTCGCGTGGGCTTTTGAATCACCCAAATCCGAGTTCGTATGAAGATTTTATGGCCAAAACAGTAGCAGCTACTCTGCTCGCAAGTTGTGATTGTCTTGTTTAANTTGTTTTATGGAAAGCAAGTAAAAATCTCGGGTTTTGGAAGAAGGGGCGGAATTAGTTGCTAATCAACTAACCCAAAAGCTACTACTTAAACTAATGTGTAGGAATGTAAACTAGGGTTCTACAAGAAAAGTGAAGCATGTCTACCTATGATGTATTACTCCTTGCTAGCTATCCAATTCTACCTACTGACTGTAAACCTTGTTTTAATTGATGGGTGTATTCCTTTAAACATTCATGGGGTGGCGTACGTACTTCCCCAATCCTATAAGCTCTTATCTCCTCCTACAACGATGTGTTAAGCACCCAATCATAGGGATTATAAACAGTGGCTTATGCATTAAATACTACCTTAATAACCTAGTACGCATTGGTTACATGTTTCTTAAGACGTTCAAGCACGTTACCATAAAAGGAGGTTGGCCAGTTTTCTTAAGCCTAACATCGATGAGACATTCAATCAAAACAAGAATCAATAGGAAACAAGAATTATAAACTAAACCAACTAGATCTATTGAAGTTGTCACGCCTTAATTGATGGAGTTAGACACACACATCAACAAGCCCTCATTGATGGAGATAGACACAAACATCAACAAGAAATCAATAAGATCTAATTAATTATACACAAGTTTCACACAATCATAAGTAGACACAAGGTGATTTAGCAAAGTATAATTAATGAAGAGCAATCAACAATAATGAAAATTGAAGACATAACATAAGATTGAATCAATAAACAAACCATTAAAAGATGTTTATGGAGTGATTCGGAACCTCTAAGTTGCTGGAAAAACACCTACCCTAACCCTAGAATCGGACTTAGGGTTTGGGGCTTTCAAAAAGTGAAGTTATAATGTTATATTTATAGGCTGATTTTCTGTCGGCAAAGGGTGACGGCGTCAGCCCTAACAAGTGACGGCGTCAGCCCGTCGTTTTCACCAAATAGAATATTTTTTCGTCCTCTTCGCGTGGGCTTTTGAATCACCCAAATCCGAGTTCGTATGAAGATTTTATTGCCAAAACAGTAGCAGCTACTCCGCTCGCAAGTTGTGATTGTCTTGTTTAACTTGTGATGGTTCCACTTTGGTTTCTTCTCGTGCAAGCCTTCTTTCTGACGTCGTCACTCTATATCATCTGACACCGTCAGGTTGAATCCTGACGCCGTCACCTTCAAAAGTCTTCTGGGACGTCTCTTGTTAACATAAGGCCAGACGGCCTACTTCCAAATACACTTGACGCCGTCACGTGTAACTTCCTCAAACGTTATCTGGAGCGTCAAGTACAAACATAAATCCACCTCTTTTGTCTTCAAGTGACGGCGTCACCTTATGGTGTCTGACGCCGTCAGGTACTGTTTCCAGCATAATTTGAGACTTTGTCGTTTTCTTCACTTTTATGCTCTAAAAACGTCCAAAATGCCATGTTTTCCAGAATTCTTCCCAAAAGTACCTAAAATGACAAAAGGAACGATTTAGGGTAATATTTGATCAAATAAATACGATTTAGGGCTTAAATGACCCCTTAAAACGGGTAAACTTTTCGTCTAATCAAATATCCCTACACTTGGGATTTGCTTGTCCTCAAGCAAATGAGCTTTTCCACCAATCAAAATATAAGTTAGGGGTCATTTAACATGAATATAAAAGTAATTACAACAAATGATCATTCCACCTTAATCAGAATAAGCACGGAAATTATACACTAGCACCTCACATTAAGTGTTTGGATACTCTCATCGCTC
>LBNU01023738.1:298370-332775 GCA_014162995.1 Artemisia annua
CCCAAATTTACTCTATAATGGTTGATTACCCACTACGGGGTAATCAATACCTTTGCACTCACATACCAAGCACAATATTATGAGTGATGTGGGCCCTAATTGAATACCTTACCCATTCCCCACCCCCTTAACCCCTCTACCAAGCACCCCTAAACGAAATACTAAAACCTAAACAACTAAAATTTAGTAATTATTACTTAGGCATTACGTTTTTTTTTACTGTAATTGGCCAAACAGGTACAATAAAGAGTTGCAAATGAATGGGTAGAAAGGCGCCCAATGCCTATATTAAATCTTACACAACTCTTGAAAGATTTGTTCAGGTTATTAGATAGCTGAATGAGGTTTGCTAAGTAACAATTTCACTTACCAACACTTCCACCATTGAAGTTTAATAAGTAGTAATTTCAGCACAAAGAAGCCAGTTTATTGGTACAGAGACATTCTAAAGCCTGCACGGATACTCTAATACTATTTGGAAACTTGGAAACCAAAAGAAGCAACATATCCATTGTAACAGCCATGCCTTTTTGCAATTAATATCCATTTTGGTGTATCTTTTTTGTTGCTGATTAATGATCAAGTACAACACATGTCATTATTTTTCTCTTTTTTTTGAAGGTTTTGGGCTTTTGGCTGCTTTTTTCACATAGATTTGGGGTTGCTTGATTAAACCTGTAACCCGACCAACCCGTAACCAGATAGGTTAGAACACGTCACACGTGATTCTTTATAGCGTCGGGTCACGATTTAGATTTTTACATCTTAAATCCGGAGGAAATTGACAAGATAAGACCATAAACTCCACCTGGTGTGTATGGTGAATTGGTGATATGTGATATAACTTTAATTCTTTAATTTATTTAAAATTCAAGAATGCGGCTAAAATTGGTGGTGCTGGTGAGGGCGGCCGAAAATGATGGTGGTGGTGTCGGCGGCCAAAAATGGTGGTGGTGGTAGTCTGAAGTGCTGGTGGTGTTAGCGACCAAAAGTAGCGTTAATGGCCGTTGAGAGGGTGTTTGGGTTGCGTTTTGAACATGCTTAAATCCAAATAATCTATAATAAGTGTTTGGCAAAAACTAGTGAACAATCACTCATTTGCGTTTTGCAAGTCTGAAACGTGGTTTTGCAAAAGTGAATGGGGTGATCGCTTTTGGAAAACGCAGATGTTGTAAAGCAATAATTGACATGACAATTTACAGGCACCCTTAGACCATGGGGTATCATCACACAAACCCACGCCAAATCCAACGTGGCCACCAAATTGGCGCCGCCACCCTTATGCCACCATACCACAACCAACTCTCGCCACTTCTCAAGCCATTTAGGTGACGTGTGTGACTTTGGGAAAAAGACAAAGAAGATTATTTGGGTAAGGAATTTTTTGTACATTAACACAGAATAACATGATGGGGTGCTGCCGTACGATCTTATTTCTTTATGAAAACAATGTTGATCCGATAACACTAACAGATATATGGATTTTGAAATCGAGTTTACAATTTGTATACAAAATATTCTAACATGTGTATGTGTTTATCACATATATTTGACATGAGATCAAAGGGCATGGTTAACGGCAGTGAAGAACGATGGTGAAGGAAGGAGGTAATAAATGGAGATGAGGGTGGTGATGAGTTGTTTGTTTGCAGGTTTTGGGGAAGAGAAGTTGAAGGATGTGGATAAGAGTAGTATGATCAGTAGCTGAGGAAGTATATGAGATAAAACCAAGGGATAAGGATAAATTAGATAGCAACTTGTAGTTTGTTATATTAATAATTGTTAAATTATAATTGTGTCAATTATTAAAAAAATCTTATGATAGAACTGCATGTTAAGTTCTTTTTCAAAAGTATTACTCGTATAAATTATATAATTTTTATTTGTATGTGAATGAATAAAATTTAGTTTGTTTGAGAAAATGTAAAAGAAAATAAAATTGTGGTTGGGCGGGGCCAAAATGACATGTTATGAGTGAAGGGGTGTTTTGATATGTGAGTGTTAAGAGTGATTATGCTGACATGGCGCTGAGTTGACACTGAAAAGGAGAATTTAGCATGTTATGATACCCCATGCTCTTAGTTAAATACATCCAAATATCTTCTTTAATAAAATCCTCATATATGTGGCATGTTGGTTTTTAAAATTTACGTGGCTTTAAATAATTAATTTAAGATCATTCAAAAATTATGAATAGTTAAATAATAAAATCCTCATATATATATATATATATATATATATATATATATATATATATATATATATATATATATATATATATATATATATATATATATATATATATATATATATATATATATATATATATATATATATATATATATATATATATATATATATATATGTGTGTGTGTGTGTGTGTGTGTGTGGATTTAAGATCATTTGAGTATCAAACTTTTTTACATATCAAGGGACTAATCTCCACCCTCCATCTTCCCTCCATCTTTATTTGATCTAATGGATGAGATTAATCCCAACAATTTAAAAAACATACTTTCATCATTTTTTTTCAAATATTTATGCATGTCTATTACATCTAACGGTTACAAACTAATTTAGTAATAGATCTAATGGATAATATCAAAAGGTTTATTTTTGATAATTTTATTAATATCTTTCAAACCATTAATCGTTAAGCGAAATTAAATATATCGTTACGACGAGCATTTAATTATAGGATATGAGTATATTTAACATATTTTGTACAAAATACTGTCACCTTATACATATAAAAGTTAAATAATTAATAAGAATGTATTTTTATCATTTTACTTTTACCAAAAGTTGTGTACCGCTAATCACTTGTTTTCGCAACTTCTATATTCTGTATAATGTATACAAAATATAAGCACAAGCAAGTTAACGTACATTTCATATTATATCATATCAATTCATCAAAAAAAATATACAAATCCAACATAGGTATACGTAATTATTTTCGCTTGATATAATTTGCTCATTTAGATCCACTGCCTTACAATTTCACAAAGAATATGATTTCATTGTTCAAAAAGTATTATAAATATTCTATAAATAAAGATCATAAGTATTGGAAATGTAAACGGAAAACAACTTCTTTCTCTAAATTAACAAAAAAAAAATAAAAAATAAAAAAATAATAATAATAATAAACAAATAAATAAATAAATAAATAAATAATAAAATAAAAAATAACTCTCGCCTTTTTTGTAAGAGGATGGAGACTAAATGCATGAATCTAGCTTCCTCAACCCTTGGTCTATATATACAAATCAATAAAGTAATACACCACAAAGAGTCTGTATGAGTGTATTCACACTTAAAATACTTTATATTATTTAATTTGAGCGTGTATAACTATATATAAAGACTTCGTTAGAAAGAGTTTATCGTATTAGAAGACTGTGTTACACTTTTCATATATAGAGTCTTCGTTGGGGTTTTTACACCATAGTTTCATCGTACTTTCATAAAGTATCCATATAGCCATATAGGTCATTATACAATATCTTTATGGGTTCCATAATTTCGTTGCGACATTCGTAAAAGGATAGCTTGGCTACAATTCTCTACCAAAATACACAAGAAATTAAATCAGAGACTCACATAAAGAAGTCAGTGACTCACAAAATGACTCCGGAAAATTATAATGAATTAAGTACAATTCAATTGTAGCCAATATATTCCCTCCTTAAAATATCCATATAGGTCAATATAAAATATTTTTACGGGTTTTTCTAACATGTGCTTTAAGAGCATGTTGATTATTCAAACGAACGAAACAAACAAACAAATTCAAACAAACGAAGCGGAAGCTTTATTCAAATTATCAAACCAAATACAAAACCAAATTCAAAGACAAATTCTAATTACAAAAGTACCAAATTCTAATTCAAACGGTACCAACCACAAATTCAAAAGGTACAAACAATTCTAATGACATAGATCCCTATTTATAGACTAAACAAACCGTCATAGAATACTTTCCAAATTCTAACCAAACTTGTAGAACAAGTCACAAAATAAATTTACCAAAAGCCCCTTAGAGTTTAAGTCATATTAAATTCTAACAATCTCCACCGTGACTTAAACTCCTCCACCGGCTTCAAATCAAATTCAAAGTTCCAAATTCCGAATTTCAAATTTCAAATGCCAGAGATGCTAGCCAAATTCAAAACGAAGATCGATTCCCAAAAACGATCCAAAACAAATCAAATAAATACAAACGCCGATAACTTCAAAACGAACAATCAAACGTTAACCGACAAATTCAAACTCAGTCAACCAAAAAAACGAATCGGCTCAAACGATCTTTAACAAAGGTAATCAAACTCGGGCAACCAACTTCAAAAGCCCGACAAACGAAGATCCCAAATTTTCAAACTAACAAATTCCAAACGATCGAACAAATTTCAAACGACTTGAATCAAGTCTTCAAACACCAAATCGATCTTCAAATTCCAAATTCCAATGGTCCACTTATATAATAAGAATTACGACCCAAATATCAAATCCAAATTCTAATGACCCACTTATCGATTATAACGGTCCTACTTCAAATTTATTATCCGAGTATCAACCAAATTCAAGTTAACTAATAACTCGACGAACGGACTCTAATTCAAACGCCCCAAACATGATACGGATAACAATTACGATAAGGGTTACGGTCCAAATTCAAATGCAAATTATCCAAATACCAAAACTAAAAACAATCAAATCTCAATCCAAATTCGAATGGCCTTATACTAAAAACAAACGGCTTCAACGTATCTTCAAAGCAAATACGTATACCAAAAGCAAAAGCAATCGACCAATATATCTTAATTAAAAAGTGAGCAATTCTAATACTAATGGCAAAAGAATCAATGTCTAATAACCCATCAACTGCCAAAAGCCTCCCTGATGTATGGTTTGACCAAAAGTCAATTGGCCCAAACATAACCAATTCTTCAAAATCAAATCAAAAACTATACGCCAAAAGTCAACTGGCCCAAAAATAACAAAATAGCCGAATACAATCAAATACAAAACGATTCTTCAATATCAAATTAAACAATTTCTTCAAACCAAAATCAATCGAATTCAATCCAAACTAACCTTAACGAACTCTTTTTTTTTCTCTTTTTCTTCATGGCTAAACGAACCCGGCTGTTGATACCACTTGTTGATTATTCAAACGAACGAAACAAACAAACAAATTCAAACAAACGAAGCGGAAGCTTTATTCAAATTATCAAACCAAATACAAAACCAAATTCAAACACAAATTCTAATTACAAAAGTACCAAATTCTAATTCAAACGGTACCAACCACAAATTCAAAAGGTACAAAGAATTCTAATGACATAGATCCCTATTTATAGACTAAACAAACCGTCATAGAATACTTTCCAAATTCTAACCAAACTTGTAGAACAAGTCACAAAATAAGTTTACCAAAAGCCCCTTAGAGTTTAAGTCATATTATATTCTAACAGAGCACAAGTTAAGCACACCAAAAATACTATAAGACAAGGACATAGGAATTCACGAAAGTTAGAGCACGAATAGTGGTAACTTGAGTTATAACTTAACTCAGTGCCACGTCAGCGCCACATCAGCTTTAACACTTTCACCTTAACTCAGAAAAAAAACACCCACAACAATAACTCAGCTTTAACTCAAATATTTTCATATTCAACCACTAAACTAAAAATAACAATTCATTTAATAAACCACATAATATTAAATCTTAAACATTACAATACAACGATTACAAACTTAAAATAACAACTACAACAATTAAAAAACAAACAAAACATAGGAAATTTAAACCATACGAATTACAACCGAGACTTGATAAACAATAGTAAACTTAGATCCTAACACGTTGCTTGTCATTGTTAATTGTAATCTTTTTCAAACCGATTGTTGTTTCTTCAACCGAGCAATTCAAAATGCCATTAGCATCAATGTCAAAAACCACTTTAACCTTTGATTTACCCTTTGGTGCAGCTGGCACTGCAACACTCAATTTCCCCAGCCAGTTATTCTCTTTAGCAATAATTCTCTCACCCTGGTAGATGTCGACAATTATAGTGGTTTGGTTATCCTCAGTCGTGTAATAAGTCTTTTCCTTTTTTGTTCGTATTGGGGAGTTCCTAGGAATTATAACATCCAAAGTACCACCCTTTAAACTTGTACCAAGTGAAAAGGGACGATATCTAACAAAACTAAATTATTCACTTTTTGACTTTTTTCGCCACTTAACTTTGCAGCAAGAACTGCTGCACCATATGCAACCGCTTCATCAACATGGATTTTCTTGTTAAGCTCTTTTCCGTTAAAGAAATCTTGCAAGAGTTGTTGTACCTTGGGTATCCTGGTCGATCCACCAACGAGTACAACTTCATCCACATCTCTCTTATTCATTTTGGCATCACTTAAACAACTCTTTACTGTTTGAATACACTTAGCAAATAAATCTGCATTAAGTTTTTCAAACTTTGCACGGGTGATTCTCATGGAAAAATCAACACCTTGATGCAAACTATCAATTACAATCATAGATTCAGTACTTGCAGACAGATCACGTTTAGCCCTTTCGCAAGCTACTCTTAATCTCCCAAGTGCTCTTAAGTTCCCACTTATGTCTAGCTTCTTCTGTTTGTTAAATTCCTTAACAAAATGTTCCAACAATCTGTTGTCGAAGTCTTGACCACCTAAATGAGTATCACCAGCCACCGCATTCACTTTTACCTTATGTTTTGCATCGATGGTGACGAGAGAGACATCAAACTTGCCACCACCTAAATCAAATATTAGCACGTTTGTATCATGAGTTATCTTACTTCTCATATCTTGTCCATAAGCAATTGCAGCTGAGGTAGGCTCGTTGATTATACGTAAAACATTAAGCCCAGCAGCAAAACCAGCAACCTTTGTTGCTTTACGTTGAGAATCATCAAAATAAGCTGGCACCGTGATGACCGCATCTTTCACACTTTTACCAAGATATGACTCTGCAAAAACTTTGAGTTTTGCAAGAACCATGGATGAAATATCTTCTGCAGAAAAGCTCCTCTGTTCACCCTTGTATGAAACTACAATTTTTGGGATGTCATTAGTCCCTTTTACAACTTTGAAAGGCCACGACTTCATGCCTTCCTGAACTTTGGCATCATCGAACCTCCTTCCGATCAATCTTTTTGCATCTAAAAATCCATGAATATTAGTTAATATGCAACAGTAATCGGTAGTTTTCTAAAATTAGGGTGCTTCGAGAAAAGAACTAAGTTATAGTGTACAAACCATAGACAACGCAGTTGGGGTTCAAAGCAATCTGGTTTTTGGCACCTTCACCAATTAGATGTTGGACATCAGTGAATGCAACACACGATGGCGTAGTCCTATTACCTTCATCATTCGGTATGATCTTAACTTGGTCATGTTGCCAAACAGCCACACAAGAATATGTTGTTCCAAGGTCAATACCTATAGCTGGTGCTACTCCTTTTCCAGTAAAATCTACATTGCATAATAAATCATGTTAGTAATCGACATAGGGAAAATGTATATATTATTATTATATGGACTTAATCAGCAATAGAGACAGGGAAAATGTATGAGTAAGTTCATAGTGCATCAAAAGATATGAAAGTTACATAATTATAAAACTAACGTTTAATAAAATTGTATATTTCATCAAGAATAAAGTTTACTATAAAACATAAATTCTCTATAGATGCTAAAAACAAATTATGGTAATTTTTTATCAAACTGAAAGAAACGCATTTTCGTCCTTTTCGTCAAAATTATATATAAACCGTTAATCGTTACATGAATGAAATATACCACGACGAGACTTAATTCAACATTCTGTAAAGAGGCATTTCAACGTCTGGAAAAACCACATTTGATTTGTTATTTTAATATCACATGTGATTAGTAAAATCACACGTGATTTCTAAAATAACAAATCACATGTGAAAATTTCAGACACAAATTTTGACACTATAAAAATAGTTCTGCGAAAGTATATAGAAGTGTCGATCTACTGAAAGGCAGAAAACATTCTCATCAAAATGGTGTGTTTTCTGGTCGCTTAACGATTTATCGTTTACAAAATATTTTATTTTAGGAAAAAAAAAACAAAAAGTGGGTTTTTTATGAGAAAATTCCGAAAATGTCCTGGTCGCTCAACGAATGCACATTTTCTAGAAGGAAATCTCTCTTTTTTTTTTTTTTTTTTTTTTTTTTTGTTTGGTTTTTTTTTTTTGGCCCTCAAATTGACATGAGCTATTTTGGATCTGGGCAACTCCGATATATTTGTGACATGTGTCCAACGAAATACTACTTTGTCTTTACTATGTCTTAGTATAATTTATATATACACCCTCTTATTTATTTCTCTTATTTATTTGTTATTACATATATACAATTCTTTACCTGTGGGATAATAAGCATCTTTCACCACTTTTCCAATCTCTATCCCCACTTTTCCAATCTTCATCCCCACTGACATCATTTTAAAAAAAGACTGCAACATCCATTATACTACATCAAAATCTAATAAATAACACAATTAATAAAAATAATATATGATACAAAGCCATTAAACAAACCTTTTTAGCATCTTCTAGACGTACAGTCATCTTCAAGAATCACAATATCACCAACTGCAAATAATCAAATCCATTACATAATCCATCAAAAAAACTAAAACACACCCAATAAAGAAGTTGGATGAGCTGAGCGAGTGTGTTGAAACGATACAATAATTTTGACGATAACATGATGATGTTGATGATAACATGATTAGATAAATAGTTTTTGAACACAGATAAATAGTTTATAACTTGAAACTTATGCACACATGGGATAATCATTTCCTGGGTTCATAGAAATAAATAATTTATGTGCCTAATTTCCGGATTAGCAAGTGTCCGCATATGGTGAATATTTCCTCAATAAATCATTCATGTGCCTAGATGAAGTATTTTGACAATCATGTGCCTTAATGGTTTTAGTATTATTGTAGTCATTAGGTCGTTATAGTTTTGGGTTTGTTTGACCAATATGATCGGCCTAGATCTTGCATTATCCTTTTAGAATCGTCGTGGTTTTCTAGCATTTTGCTTGATATATAAAATAACTTTAATTTTTATTTTGAGCTTATAGGTTATGTGACTTCAACTGATAATTTTAAGTTTATTTTTTATGACATATTTAAATACATATGAGCCAAAAATTAAGCTTAAACATACACCCATAGATAAAAGTAAAAACTCTAAAATTAACACTTTCTTACTCAAATGTTCAATTTAGCAGATAAAAATAACAAAAGCACTAAAATAGTAAATCAGCGAGTACTTGTAATAAAGGTTACTCCAATGAGAAAAGACTTACATATATCAGTTGTATTGAAGAGCTGCCAAAGGTTGTGAATCGCTAATCACTTGTATGCGTAACTTCTGTATTCTGTATGTACACAAAATATAAGCACAAGCAAGTTAACGTACATTTCCTATTATTTCATATAAATTCATCCAAAAATATAAAAATCCAACATAGGTTGTAATTATTTTCGCTTGATATAATCTGCTCATTTAGATCTCAACTGGTTTACAATTCCACAAAGAATATGATTTCATTTGATCAAAAAGTATTATAAATATTTTATAAATGAATATCATAAGTATTGAAGAGGAAAACAACTTTTCTTTACATAAAAAAAGTCTCACCTTTCGTAAGAGGATGGAAAATTTATGTATCTAGCTTCCTCAACCCAAGGTCTATATATACAAATCAATAAACCATAGAGTCTTTATTTACTTTTAAAATACTTTATATTGTTTGAGCTAGTTATTATATATAAAGACTTCAATTCGCTACGGACACTTTGCAGTATTAAGATACTTATAACTTTAACCCTTGGTCTTATATGTACAAATCAATAAACCACAGAGTCTTTATTTACGCTTAACATACTTTATATTATTTGAGCTAGTTTATATATATAAAGACTTCGTTACAGAAACTTTGCAGTATTAAAATACTTATAACTTTTTACGAATACTTTGATCATAGGCTTTACATATAACTAGGCATTCAGACCCGTGCGATGCACACGAGCTCGATCTAAGTGTTCATAGTCATGAAAGCCCGTGCGATGCACATGGGCTGTATAAAAGTTTTCAAATTAAAGTTTAATATCCGTCTTTTATTTTCCTCATTTTAGTTTCGAGACGAATTTTTGTCATATTATATATATAAGTTGTCATGGTAGCATACACTTTGTAAGCATGATACGTATTTAAAATAGTTTGTTGACATGTAATCTTTTAAGATGTATTTTTTACGTAATATTTTTTGTCTATTTATTTTGGTATTGACTCTATCGTTTTTTATTGGAACTAACTAATATTAATACATCCGGCTAAGTTATAACTATTTCTTATGATAGTCAACAATGCCCGTGCGATGCACATGGGCTGTATAGAAGTTTTCATAGCTTTAAAATACGTGCGATGCACATGGGCTGTATAGAAGTTTTCATAGCGTAATATTCGACATTTATTTTCGTCATTTTATATTTAAGTTGTCATGGTGTGATGAGACGAAAAGTGTTATGCTTTTAGGGGGTCATTTAAACCCTAATTCGTGTAAATGTGATCAAATATTGCCCTAAATCGTTTCTTTTGTCATTTTAGGTACTTTTGAGAGGAATTCTGGAAAACATGCATATTTGGACGTTTTTGGAGCATAAAAGTGAAGAAAACGACAAAGTCTCAAAAGAAGCAGGAATTACTACCTGACGGCGTCAGAGTCACAAGGTGACGCCGTCAGCAAGCATGGACAAAAGAGTGAAAACCAATTTTCAAATGACGGGCCAGAAAGATTTGGAACTTTTACACCTGACGTCGTCAGGTGTTACAAGGTGTAGGCCGTCAGGTTATAATTTAAAGAGTGACGGCCCAGAAGGAATTAGAGAGTGACGGCGTCAGAAGTGGATCTAGGCCATCCGAGAAACCTAATGGCGGCGAGCTGACGGCGTCAGACTCTATAACCTGACGCCGTCAGAGTGTAAAATCTATATATATTTTTCAATTTTTCATTCATTGGGTGGAACTTTGTGGAGAACTTTTAGGGCAAAACCCTAAGACGAATTTTCTGTACTTTTTAGGGTTTATAACCCTTGAAACCCTCATGCTTAATTAAAGATAAGTCTTCACTTTAATTTAATCAATACGTCTATGTGTTGGTTAATTATTTCTTTTGCTTGTCTTTCAATTAACATGCTAGGCTAAATTATTCTTGTGTTTGCTTAGATCTAATGAAACCTAGCTATTAATTATTGGTTAATTGATGTGTTGTTGTTCGTTGGGATGATTGTTCCATCGATGTTAGGCTCAAGAAAACTGGCTAACCTCCTTTAATGGTAACCTGCTTGAACGTCTTGGGAAACATGTAGCCAAGGCATACTAGGCTATTAAGGTAGTATTTAACGCATGAGCCACTGTTTACAATCCCTATGGTTGTGCCGTGCATGGCATAGGAGGAGATAAGAGCTCATAGAATTGGAGAGATATGTATGCCACTCCATGAGTTATTAGGAATACACCCTTCATCCACACAAGTAACATACATATCAATTAACCGGTAAAAGATAGTTAGGGAGTAATGAAGTCTAAGTAAACACACTTTTCCCCATATAGTTTTCACAACCACAATAGTTTAGATATTTTATTTTATTTGCAATTGTAGTAATCTTGGGTTAGTTGACTAACAACTATTTCCGCCCACTCCTTCAAAACCGAGATTTTACTTGCTTTCATAAAAAATATAAAAATACAAAAAGAATCTTCTTTCACCCTTAGACCTATTAGAGTAGTTTTTCTATCCTAACGAACACTATTCCCTGTGAGAGAACGATCAATCCCCCGTACTTACAACTACACTATACTACATCGGTCAGGTACACTGCCTGGTGGGGTTGTAAGCCTCTTGAGATCCCTTGAGAGGTAAAACCTGTTGTAAGGTCACAAAACCACGCATCAAGTTTTTGGCGCCGCTGCCGGGGAATAGTTATTGTTTAGGTAGAATTTTTATTTTATTAGGTCTACTCACTATATTCCTTTCTAGTGAGATTTTTATTTTATTTTTCTAGGATTTATTTAGTCTATCTATTTTCTTTGTGCTTTTGTTCGTAATAACTTGCCCATTGACTATTTCGTTGGCCATCATGGAAAACGCGAATCCACCCCTTACACCAGACGAAGTAGCTTTGTTACGTAGCCAAATTGAGGAAGAGATAAGTGACCTTAGGGAGCTCAATAGTATGATTGATATAGAGCTTGATTATGCGCTTAACGACCTAGCAACCGCCATGTACTCAGATAATTACTTAGAAAATAACGATCTTACGGTTGACGAGTTGGTTGAAAAACTTTATGAAGAGGAGATAGACCCTAGGTTGGATGATCATTACAATTTATACCCCACTAAGGAGGAGATTGCCTACTATAACAACCTAGTTGATAACCCTAGACACCCTGTTGTTAGAATCGACCCAAAAATTAAGAGGGGTGATCCTGGGAATGTGAAGATACCATGTATGATAGGGTACCAATATGTTGAGCATGCTTACATCGATTGTGAATCTCCAATCAACGTAATGTCCTCAAGTCTTTATAGTCACATCATGAACAAACCACTTGAACCTAGGAAAGACCCAAAATATCCTGACGGAGTTTGTAACTTCGTTGGAAGGGTTAAGGGTATTCATGTCCTTGTCGGAAATTTCACCTTTGTCACCGATTTCATGGTCCTTGAAGATTTAGCAAGTGTTGTTGATAGCCGCTTATCTCACGTTGTGTTAGGAAAACCGTTTGTTGAGGTGTCTAATTTGGAGTATGATCGCTTAAAAGACACGGTTCAGTTTTCTAATAACATTGATAGAATTACCTATAGGATGCCCTATAAGGCAAAAGAATTTCGGTTTGTGCCTCGGTTAGATAAAGATTACATTGGTGCAGTTGAGGACATCAATGATGAGGATAAGGAGAAAGGCATGAACTAAGTTTGGGATAAGAGAAGCCGTTATTATAAAGATTGGCTTAACCTAGGACCTAAATATAAAGTTGACATGGAGATTGTTAGGAGGATTAGAGAGGCAATGGAGAGGCAAAACGGAAAAATGTAGGACCCGTGACTTTGAATCTAGCTACAAGACTCGTTAATAAAAACAAGCGCTTCTTAAGAGGCAACCCATGCTTTGTGTGTTTTGTTTGTTTATTTGATTTTATTTGTTTCCGTATGTAAGTTATATTTCTTTTTATTGATTCATGCTTCAAACTAAATTGTGAAAATGCTTTATTTTGTTTTTAACTTCGTCTTAACTACATATAAAGGAATTTTGCAAAAGCTAAGTGTAAGGGAAATCTAAATCGGTTTATAAAGAACGAATGAACATGAATCATAACAATGTAAATTAACATACATATTAGTACTTGTTTGAGTCAAATGTTTGTATCGAGTCATAATGAATTTTTGCAGGAATTCCAGGAAGTAAGATCTAGTTTTTCCAGAATTATTCCCGGAAACTTAACATGAGAATTCTGTCAGATCATTCTGACGGCGTCAGGCATAACACCTGACGGCGTCAGGCTATAACTTTCTGCAATTTTTGAAAGTTTTGTATTTCTCCCGAAAACATAAAAAGTTTTGTCAATTCTTTAACTTATAATCTCCAGGAATTCTGCAAAACATTCATTCCACAAGCATTATATCATATTATATAGATTTTACCGCCGATTTTATGCGTGGTTGGCCTTTATCTTTTTCAGGTTAACAGGTTATTTTGGACAAGAAGACGATGATTATTTTGGAAGGGAAGCTTTGAACGTTCGTCTTTCTTGGAAGAAGATCTAACCATCTTACTTCACTATCCACATCAAACGATTTAGGGGAGTATTTGATTTCATTCTTTCATTTTATTTACTTTTACATCTTCTATATTTGAACATTGGGGACAATGTTCTGTTTAAGTGTAAGGGGGTAAATGAAGGCACCGTTGAGAATACACTTACGCTTGATGTTTTGCTTTGTTTGATAGTAAATTTGTAATAAAACCAAGAGAAATATTTGTTAGGGCAATTTTAGCGCCAATTTAAAATTTTTTACAACATTTAGAAGTGAAACCTTGATCTTAACGAGCGTCTTATGGATAGGAAATTGTATGACTAGCACAAAACCGTACCACTAAAAAAAATTTCCACCCCAAATATGTGAGGTTCGCCCCTAGAATTGGTAGGAAAAGCATCCATCTTTGGTGCTATGATGTGTGTACAGGTAGCATTTAGATTCTAGAACTTGCGTTAGGACCATCTCAAATCCACAAGTGAGACTACATTCGTGTAGTTAAGATCTACTACATGATAAGAGGCATTAGGATTAACACATTGTTTTACACCCGTTTGTTTGTTATAATTACATTGACTTCATTGGTCAAGTAATTCTCCCACACCCTTTGCGTTGTATCCATTTTTGGTACACGATACCCCTAGTACACCCCTCCGAGCCTATCTTTTCGTTTAGATCTTTGAGCATCTTACTCAAAGTGAGAATTTGTTACACCCCACTTAAATGTACACCCAAATCGCCTTAGCCTACCTTGTATGCACCCACCTTCGGTGCATTATTATGAAAACATTTGTTAAACCCTTAGTTAATTATCTAGTTAATTACATGGTTGCTAAGTTAAGTCATATCCTTGTACATATTGTTTTGGGACGATTGAGACTCATGGGTAAAGTACTAGTGTAATGGAGTAATGGGGAAGAACAACATTATTACCCCCATATGTGCTAAACATTTTAAAAGTACTCCAAGTTTTTCAATTATCTTAATTCGAGTCATTAGAATAGTAATTGTAAAGTTATGTAAAAATTCAAGTGTAAGGGGAATGCAACTCCCCTATGATGTATTATTTTGGATGGTAGGGCAAGAGTGTATGAAAAAAAAATTGAAAAATCGAAAAATCAAGAAAAATACAAAAAAATGTCAAAAATAAAGTAGAAAAAAACATACGGACTACCATCCCGTTTCCTTTGTGTTTCTTTTTAATTTTTGTTATTTCATTTTTAGTTTAAGATCGAGTCGAGTCTTGGCTTAAGCAACGATGTATAGTGCATGTATTTGATCATGATAATTAACTTGCCACCATTAAAATATCCTTTATTCCAACCAAACCGTGTTTATCATATCCCTACACCTTACGTTACAACCCTTTGGAAAGCCCTCTTTGATAGTTTATCTTAGGTGCTTACGCCTAGTAGAGGAGTAATTGATCCTCTCCCAAGCCTATGGTAATCTATTTGCTATGACAGGTAGTGAGTGATATTTTCCGTTTTCATTTATGAGATATAATTCTATGACATTTGAGAGATGTGAGAATTCAAACACTATTTGTGAGGTGCTAGTGTATGATTTCTCTGCTTTTTATGATTAGGGTCGAATAACTATTTGTTGTAATTACTTTTATATTCGTGTTAAATGACCCCTAACTCATATTTTGATTGGAATAAAAGCCTATTTGCTTGAGGATAAGCAAATCTCAAGTGTAAGGGTATTTGATGAGACGAAAAGTGTTTACGCTTTTAGGGGGTCATTTAAGCCCTAATTCGTGTAAATGTGATCAAATATTGCCCTAAATCGTTCCTTTTGTCATTTTAGGTACTTTTGAGAGGAATTCTGGAAAACATGCATATTTGGACGTTTTTAGAGCATAAAAGTGAAGAAAACGACAAAGTCTCAAAAGAAGCAGGAATTACTACCTGACGGCGTCAGAGTCACAAGGTGACGCCGTCAGCAAGCATGGACAAAAGAGTGAAAACCAATTTTCAAATGACGGGCCAGAAAGATTTGGAACTTTTACACCTGACGCCGTCAGGTGTTACAAGGTGTAGGCCGTCAGGTTATAATTTAAAGAGTGACGGCCCAGAAGGAATTAGAGAGTGACGGCGTCAGAAGTGGATCTAGGCCATCCGAGAAACTAATGGCGGCGAGCTGATGGCGTCAGACTCTATAACCTGACGCCGTCAGAGTGTAAAATCTATATATAGTTTTCTATTTTTCATTCACTGGGTGGAACTTTGTGGAGAACTTTTAGGGCAAAACCCTAAGACGAATTTTTTGTACTTTTTAGGGTTTCCAACCCTTGGAACCCTCATGCTTAATTAAAGATAAGTCTTCACTTTAATTTAATCAATATGTCTATGTGTTGGTTAATTTTCTCTTTTGCTTGTCTTTCAATTAACATGATAGGCTAAATTCTTCTTGTGTTTGCTTAGATCTAATGAAACCTAACTATTAATTATTGGCTAATTGATGTGTTGTTTTTCGTTGGGATGATTGTTCCATCGATGTTAGGCTCAAGAAAACTGGCTAACCTCCTTTAATGGTAACCTGCTTGAACGTCTTGGGAAACATGTAGCCAAGGCATACTAGGCTATTAAGGTAGTATTTAACGCATGAGCCACTGTTTACAATCCCTATGGTTGTGTCGTGCATGGCATAGGCGGAGATAAGAGCTCATAGAATTGGAGAGATATGCATGCCACTCCATGAGTTATTAGGAATACACCCTTCATCCACACAAGTAACATACATATCAATTAACCGGTAAAAGATATTTAGGGAGTAATGAAGTCTAAGTAAACACACTTTTCCCCATATAGTTTTCATAACCACAATAGTTTAGATATTTTATTTTATTTGCAATTGTAATAATCTTGGGTTAGTTAACTAGCAACTAATTCCGCCCACTCCTTCAAAACCGAGATTTTACTTGCTTTCATAAAAAATATAAAAATACGAAAAGAATCTTCCTTCACCCTTAGACTTATTAGAGTAGTTTTTCTATGCTAACGAACACTATTCCCTGTGTGAGAACGATCAATGCCCCGTACTTACCACTACACTATACTACATCGGTCAGGTACACTGCCTGGTGGGGTTGTAAGCCTCTTGAGATCCCTTGAGAGGTAAAACCTGTTGTAAGGTCACAAAACTACGCATCATGGTGTCAACCTTTGCTAAGCTTTATACGTATTTAAAATACGTTATTGAGTTGCACATCAGCTGTATATAAGTTTCTATAGCGTAATCTCCGGCACTTATTCGTCATTATATATCTATGTTGTGATGATATCACATTTTCAAGCATGTCACACATTTAAAATAGTTTATTGACATTAAAAGAGTATATGTAAAGAGGTTTTTTTCAAGATGTTACATTGAAAAGAGTCTTTTCGCATTAATATTTTAATATGTATAAGTTAAATAAATTATTTTAAATATGTAGCGATGACATTAATGTTGGAGACCTTTTATATTCATCCTCATGCGATGCACATAGGTTTGGACTGCCTCAGGACCCATGCGATGCACAAAGGTTGGATCTAATTGTTTTTTTCGTAATGTTCGGGACTAATTTTCGGTTCATGTTTGAAACTCTCATTTTTTGTGAAAGACGGGCTTCGTTGTTCAAATAAATTACATTATTAAAAGCGAACTATAAAACAAATTTCCTTTTTAACAAAACTATAAAAACATGAAACATTAATGTAATTAGTATATTCAAGAGTATAAATTATAATTCGTATAGTAAAATATTGCATGTTTAATTTGTAAGTTACTATTAATATGAATGCTAAGTATTCATCTATATTGACACCGGTAGCCATGGCGTTGTTCTTGTTGTTGTTCTTTGACATTTTGCATGTTTTATTCTTGATACAATTTTCGTGACTTCTCGATCTCTTTCTTTAATGTAAAGAGGTTTTTTTTGTAAAATGTTATATTTAAATGAGGCTTTTCATATGTAATCTTTTAACATTTGTAAGTCACATAAATTATTTATTAATTAATGCATTATTACAACATTTTTTCATAAACTATAATATTGAATTTAGAGCATTCATTAGTAACTCACTCTAAGTATTTGCAGTATGACGACATGAATCACATGATCTCAAACTCAAATGAATTATGTTTACCTCGTGATAGGTGTAGTATAACATTTGAAATACAGTTTTCTTCTCCTTTATATACTTCTTTGATTTAGAAGATTCTTATTGTTAAGATGATAGTGTGAAAATATTTTTATTATATACTACCATTTTCAATATGTAACATCGACATAATTTACACAGTCATATCAAATATTAAAGTCACGCAATATTCTAAGACGCTTAATTAAGAAAGTGACATTAACACACCGCAAGACAAAGAACTACATTAAGAGCAAAATATTGAAATGCACCAACAAAGTGTAGTAATAATTATTGACTAAAAATTGAATGCTCGTCACATTATTTTCAATAAACTTACTTGCTAACGAATCAATAGTATTAACCCGTTTAGCGGTATTACATGAAGTAAAATATTGCATGTTTAATCTGTAGCGTACTATTAATACGTATGCTAAATATTCATCCCACCGGTGGCCGTGGCGTTGTTGTTGTTGTTGTTGTTGTTGTTGTTGTTGTTGTTGTTGTTGTTGTCGTCGTCTTTGTCGTTGTTGTTCATTGGCCTTTTTCATGTTTTGTTCTTGATATAATTTTTGTGACTTCTCGATCTCTTTCTTTAATGCTTCTTGACGCGCTACAAAAAACAATTAGATATAGTTGATCATTAGTAAATCAATATATTGCATTTTCGATCAAAGTAAAAATGTTCGTGCATGTTTCACTTAATTGATAAGACAACGATGTGTAGGATCTCTTAAACCATTACAGAAGATGATGTTACTACCAAACATCCTAAGCACCATCTTTATGTCCTACATTCTTACACACACATGAAATTTACATAAAATAATATAAATCAATATGCTAAATAAGTAAGACGATATGATGCTTACTTTACCACCATAATAAGTTGTAGCCCAATGTGCACGTGGTGTGGAGGAAGTTGTGGTTTGTTGTGTGTGATTTTTGACACATTATATAGTTGATAAAATATTTGTAACTCATGGACGGGAAGGTAAAAAGACTAACCACTAATTGGTGTGTTTAATTTATGCATTCATGGCATTTTTGGTTTGTATTCTTTGAGGTTTAAAGATGGCTTGAAACATATTGTACCGTACAAACCTTTGTGCACGATTCCTCATGCAAAATATATTGTAATGTACAAACTTTTGTGCACAATGCCTCTTGCGCAATAAATTAAACACTCCGATCTTTAGATAGTATAGAAGATATACTTTTCATGTTGCTTAAACTACCTTGTACCGTACTATAATTTGTGCACAAATCCTCTTGCACATTAAATTAAGTCACCTAATATTGTGTAATTGATATACTTTTGATGTTGCTTAAACTACCATGTACCATACAAAATTTTTCAATTACTCGAATCACTAATCTTATGTACTTACCCTAATGCATGACTATTAAATCAATGTACTAACACATGAAGCCTCAACATTTCACTTTTAATTCATGAAACATTTATTGTGAACATTTTGCATTTATAAGACAACTTAAGTTTTTAGTATATAAGATGTTTGTAACGAGGAATTCACTATGCACGTTGTGGCAGAGCGTTTGTATACCATAGTTTTACTGCCGCTTAAAAAGGGTATAGTAGACTTTCTAACTGTGTTGCAAGGGAGTGTTAGTTCGTATATGTTAGTGTTGTATGAACTGGAGGATTAGTTATTTCTAAGTTAAGATCAGTTTTACTGTATTAACTATAAAACATTATTGACTATATTAAACAACTACTAAATCACAACAACAACAAACTCAAGTCAAGTCATCAAAGACAATTGAAAAATCACATTAAAAGAAGCTAGTTGCTTGAACCGGTTACCTTGAAAACTTAACATTTTCATGAAGAGAATGAACTTGGACCGGTTATTTCATTGCTTGAAATCTCGGTGATCTCTTGCCCTTCTTGTAATGGTAACGTGGAATCCAATCTTCACATCTTCTTTGAGTGTGATATTGCTATTGATGTTTGGAGACTTGTCCGAGTTTGGTGTGATAATTCCTTCCATTTCTTCACGTCCAATGAGCAATGGAAGGATTGGTTGAGCTTGTCTCCGACGACCAAATTATGCACTTATCGAGTCTAGAGCCACGAGACACATCAAAAGATCTCATAGGAACACATGATACTTCTACACTGGTGATCCAACATTAAGGACGCCAGATGTAAACTTAAGAGTCCTACGCGGATCTTAGCAATCTGCCAGAACATTTATGAGAGGATTCACAATTATGATTCTTAGTGATTGAATGGAAACTCCCGCCAGGGTTAACATCAAATAGCCCTGACAGCAGGTCACTTCGGTAACTTCTTGTGGGTTACGCTTAGTGTTCGCAATGGTTCCAAATGGTCTACAGTCTTGGGGTGAGCTCCAGCGACTTACCTGAAACGTTGATGTACTTCTGTAGATCTTGTAAGCCTTCTCGGGAGTATCCGGTTCAGCAACGGCCTTGGTAAGGGTTAGAGAAAGTTTTCACACTATGCTGTTAATTAACGATCTCGAAGTCCGAACTGTAAGTACCGGATGCTTTATTGCTAACTGTTTTATGCATGTACAAATGGAGACCGGATGACCAATCACCATCACGACACCAGTTTTCACATTCTCACACATACTTCACGAAGTCAAAGAAAGTTTTCACAATGATCAAAGTGAAAGAATGGGAACTACAAATGTATATAACTCAAAGTCAAAAGACGTATGAGCATGTTGGAAAGGCATAATATGTTTGTGTATGATTCTATAACTAAAACATATTTTTCACAAACCGGGACTTTGATTTATTGAAATTAGACATGTTTATTTACGTATAGAGAGTTTAACGGATAAAAACAAGCTAGAAACAAAGTAGGATACACCCATTCAAAGACGGAATTTATTCCAATCAGCAACATTATATAGAGTATTTAAAGTTTTTGTTATTAAAACGTGCTTTGACTATTTTTATTAAGCTTTTAACTTACGTAACTTATTAAAATCTCATTAAAAATGTATAAGGGTGATATAACTTTGTAAAACTCATAAGCATTTAGTACATTTTGCATTTTCCCTAAAACGACTTATTTACTTAGGTCGCGGTTAGGATCACTTATTTGTTGAAGATACTTATCATTTCCCGTATTCATTACTTACTCAAGTTGAATTTCATAGCCCCGTAATTACATATTTATACTTATTTTAAAATACCCGAGGTGAGAATACATTGCTTTCTCTTACACATGAACACAAGTACATAAAACATTTACCGATTGCCTAAGTTACCACATTATCCAATACGTCCCCATTTATCATGGACTGTTACTTTTTGTAAGCGCAAATTTTGTGAATAGATCTATTGGGTTGACACCCCCGTCCGATGTGGTAGCTCCAACTGGGTAAACAAACACATATCATTTGGGAACATTTGGGTGCTTGGCTAGATACATACAGGGACATTTAAATATATTTGCATTTATACTTACTAGACACATTAAGCTTCTTGGTCATGAGCTTAAGGCGATAATATTACTTTTCTCTGACATTGTATTTGTTATAATGGTCATACATACATGGAAATCTTGTAGTCCACACTTAACACTTACATCTTACTTAAACCTATGAACTCACCAACTTTATGTTGACACTTTAGCATGTACTTCTCAAATTCATAACTTGCTTTGCTTGGTTAGCATCATGGAGTCCATATTAGAGACCCCCATAGGCGGGCGCATTTCATTGAAGGTTTACTTCATGGACTTTATATCGTTTTGTTGTATTTTAAAACTATATTTCATTTGCTATAGATTATGCGATCTTTCCTTGTCAAAAACATTGCTTATTTTTAATAAATCAAACGATGTACTTTTTCAAAACGACTCATTTAGAGGCGTTGTTCTTTATATTATTGTATTTGTGCTATGAACATAATGCCACAATTACCTTTCCGTTGCAACACTTTGGGGGTGTGACAATAATGTCATCATTCATGATGAGATCCTATCATGACTAGGATTGAGTGTCCTATCAATCAAACTAGCATCAACGTACAGAGACAATACTATGCTTTTTATCTAAAACTTGTAAACAATGAACATCTCTTTGGTAATGTTTGGTGCCCTCCTGAACTCCAGGTTTGTTGGCTACAATAATTGTCCCATTATGTTGCAATAAATATCCATAGGTTCTTTATTACTAGATACTGTTGTTGTCGGCTCATCTTGCATTCATGCAAGTATTACAACTAGCCCTATGCATAATATAATGTACATGATGAATCATTTAGTTAGATTTAGGGTTTCCATTCATGTTTTGAATCACATCAAGTGAGATATATCCTTTGAGACTTGCTCAATGATATGTCATGATGTGTTAGACTTAATTACCGCACACGTTTATCATAATAAACATTTATTAAAACGTTTTATGTTTAATTTTCTAAATCTCTCAAGTGAAACTTTATCCAAGCTAAGGGATGATGTCCATCTTAGATAGAATGTTCTTTCTAATATGTTATACAACCTATGTGATTTAAGAAAAACCAACATAGTGCTCCCACTAGCTCTTAGTTGTACTCAGAGGTTATCTTATTTAAATCAAAATCAAATTATCGGTTTCACAACTAAACTTAAGATTTCAGCCCCTAGATGCATGATATGATCCATATTTGGATTCTTGTATCTTGTACACGTTATAAAGACTATTTGGATTCACAAACCCTTTTGACTACTCATTGTTCTCGCAAAGGTAATCATTCAAGAAAAAGATTTGATATCCTACCGCCATATTTCATATACATGAAAACTAGTATGAAAATTATCATCTTTATTTATTTAATTCTTGTATAAAGGAAAATTTAATCATAGTCAATAGCTTGAGTATGAGAAAAAGCTCCTATCAAAAGACGTGCATTCAATGTTTGTACAAATTTGTCCTTTTAAGTCTTCTTTTTAAGAAAATCACTTTAACCTCACAATCTAATTGATTGTGAAAGATCAATGAAGTTCCAAAAAATAATTATCTTTTAAGGACTACATCTTATCACTCATATTTTTTAGTCATTCATCGAATTCAAGATTCAGCAATGCATCTATGTAGTCAGCCGGTTCACAATGATCCCCTAATTCATATTCCTTAGCATTGATATTAAACATATCACTCAGGTGCTTGAGGTATCCTTGCGGATCTATGAATGGGGGTTATATCATTCTTTGGTTCAACATTTACATTTTTCAGCTTCAATATGACATTTGCTAGTGTATTCAAAAGGTTATTGATGCGTGCTTTTGCAACCTTGCAAAAGGTTTTACTTCTCAAGGGATCTTGAGAACCTTGCAATCCCTACCAGGCAGTGTACCTGACCGATGTAGTATAGTGAGTGGCAAGTACCGGGGGATTGATCATTCTCTCGGGAAATAGTGTTCGTTAGGATTGAAGCTAATCTAACTAGGTCTAAAGGTGAGGGATGATTCTTTTTGTATTTTTATATTTTATAGAAAGCAAGTAAAAATCTCAGGTATTGGAAAAGTAGGCAGAATAAGTTGCTAGCCAACTAACCCAAATAGCTACTTAAACAATTAAAATAAATAACACGAAAATAAAATGTGGTGAACTTCTTATAGTGAGAAAAGCGTGTTTACTTAGATTTCACTACTCCATAGTTATCTTTTATTGATTATTGATTTGTCACAATTGCGTGCATGAAGGGTTGCATTCCTTAATACCATTATTGGGGCTGTGTCACAATAACGTTTCTTAAGACGTTCAAGCAAGTTACCGTATAGGAAGTTAGCCAGTTTTCTTAAGCCTAACGCTAAAATCAACGACCCACAAAAATCAATAACAAATCAACAATCAATAATCAATAACTATGTTCATTAGATCTAAGCAAACACAAATAAACCTAAGCTAGCATGTTATAAGAAAGAAAAGCATACGATATAATCAAACAACACATAGACATATTGAATGATTAAAGGATGACTTATCTTCAATTAAACATAGATAAAAGAAGGGTATAAAACCCTTACAATAGCTGCAAAGTTCGGCTAGAGTTTTAGGTATAAAAGTTGCACACCAAAAGTTCCACACAATGAATGAAAAATCCAAAACTATATATAGATTTACATAGGTGACGGCGTACCCTTTTGGAGGCAGACGTCGTCATCTCGCCGTCCTTAGGGTTTTTTGTCGTCCAATCCAGCTACTTGAAGCCGTCACCCTTTGATGTCTTGTGGGCCGTTACGCTTTAAGTTAACACTTGACGGCCTACTCCATTTATAATGTGATGTCGTCATGTTGAAATCTTCAAATCCTACTCTGGCGCGTCAAATAATCTTCCACCTCTTGATTCATTGAGTGACGGAGTCACCTTGTGACTCCTGACGCCATCCGGTACAATTTTCAGCATGGTTTCTTGACTTTGTCGTTTTCTTCACTTTTAACTCCAAAAACGTCCAAAATACACCATTCTCCAGAATTCTTGTCCAAAGTACCTAAAATGACAAAAGAAACGATTTAAGGTAATATTTGATCATAATATCACGATTTAGGGCTTAAATGACCCCTTAAAAGCGTAACAAATTTCTCCTTATCAAATACCCTTACACTTGAGATTTGCTTGTCCTCAAGCAAATGAGCTGTTATACCAATCAAAATACAAGTTATGGGTCATTTAACATTAATATAAAAGCAATTACAACAAGTGATCGTTCTATTCTAATCAAAATATGCACGGAAATTATACACTAGCACCTCACAAATAGCATTTGGATACTCTCATCTGTCAGGTGTTATAAATGTATATATCACAAATGGAAACTGGAAAATATCTCTCACTACCTGTCATAGCACATAGATTACCAGAGGCTTGGGAAAGGATCAAAAACCTCCACCACTTGGCGTAAGCACCTAGTAATACTATCAAAGAGGGTTTTTTTTAGGGTTATAATGTTAGGTGTAGGGATATGGAAAACACGGTTTGTTGGATAAGGGATATTTAACTGGTGGCAGGTCAATCATCTTGGTCAATTGCATGTACAATGTGACATTGCTAAGCCAAGACTCGGCTCAACTTGAGCTAACTATGATATAAAGGAAACATAAATAATATGAACGGAATGGGAGTCCGTATGTTTTTCTCTTTTAATGACTAATAAGTCAATGATT
Source organism: Artemisia annua (assembly GCA_014162995.1). Taxonomy (NCBI): domain Eukaryota; kingdom Viridiplantae; phylum Streptophyta; class Magnoliopsida; order Asterales; family Asteraceae; genus Artemisia; species Artemisia annua. The sequence goes on from LBNU01023738.1 coordinate 323,557, forward strand.
CGATAAACAATTGTGTTACGATAATAAACGTCCATGCATCGTCCTATCCAAATTTTATGGTCTTGAAGAGCAAATGTATGTAGTGAGCGTTAATCAAATGATAAGTCAATGTCTATTCTGTGAACACCTATTAAGTTTAAAAGAACAAAAAGTGCAAGTAAAAAGAGGTTGTGATAAATAAATTAACAAACAACAATGAACGTAAATAAGTTTCCTTATTTTTTAAAATGAATAATTAATAATATCTCAGTGATATGATAAAGAATTTGGTTTTTAACTATTAAATTAATAAACTTGTATGTTTCGTATCCCCAACTAGCATAAAGTTATATAAGGACGCAATATGGCAATATGGTTTATGTCTTTGATGAAAGAAGATGGAAACTTATTGTTCTTGTCGAGTATCCCGATCACCTGAAATTGCAGATTGCAACTTACATGAGCTAATGCATAAAGAGGCTGTAAGACTCATGCATATTCTTATTATTACTATATATGGATAAGTATTATTATGGGCATTATACGTTTTAGCAAAGCTTATCTGTTGTGCTTAAACTTGTCTTTGATAAGTAGCGTATGGCTTATGATGAATAAGCTATGAATAACATTCAAAAGTAGATAGCGCATTTATATATTGTTATAAAATTTAATCAAATCATAAAAGTTATATATAAAATAACTTTAAGATTTATTTTGAGCTTATAAGGTTATATGACTTCAACTGATAATTTTAGGATTATCTTTTATGACTTATTTAAATACATATAAACCAAAAAAATAAGCTTAAACATACACACCCATATATAAAAGTAAAAACTCTTAAAATTAACACTTTTATACTCAATGTTCCATTTAGCATATAAAAGAACAAAAGCACTAAAATAGTAAATTAGCGAGTACTTGTAATAAAAGTTACTCCAATAAGAAAAGACTTGCATATATCAGTAGTTGTACTGAAGAGCTACCAAAGGTTGTGTACCGCTAATCACTTGTTTTCGCAACTTCTGTATTCTGTATAATGTATACAAAATATAAGCACAAGCAAGTTAACGTACATTTCATATTATATCATATCAATTCATCAAAAAATATATATATACGTAATTATTTTCGCTTGATATAATTTGCTCATTTAGATCACTGGCTTACAATTTCACAAAGAATATGATTTCATTTGTTCAAAAAGTATTATAAATATTCTATAAATAAAGATCATAAGTATTGGAAATGTAAATGGAAAACAACTTCTTTCTCTACATTAATAATAATAATAATAATAATAATAATAATAATATAAATGCATGAATCTAGCTTCCTCAACCCTTGGTCTATATATACAAATCAATAAACCACAAAGAGTCTGTATGAGTGTATTCACACTTAAAATACTTTATATTATTTAATTGAGGGTATATAACTATATATAAAGACTTCGTTAGAAAGACTTTGTTGTATTAGAAGACTCTGTTATTTACATATAGTCTTCGTTGGGGTTTTTACACCATAGTTTCATCGTACTTTCATAAAGTATCCATATAGCCATATAGGTCATTAGGCTTGCCACAATGGGCTGGATGAAATCGATCGAGCTCCCCTCACAACCGATATTGGAAATCGGTTGCCCCACTGTGACGAACAAAATGCAATCGGTCGCCGGTCAATGAAATTCACAATCAGTTGGTGTGACAACCGATATTCACAAAGCAAAAAGTGGACCTTTATCTGTATTTATTTGTATTTTACCGTTTGTGTATTTATTTATATATATGGGTCACGACTGTGAAGAGAGAGATGAATATGGGTTGAGGAAAGAGAAAGCTGAGGTGGCAGCCGGAAAGATGATGCAATATGGGTCACGAGTGTGTCTAGCCTTATACAATATCTTTATGGGTTCCATAATTTCGTTGCGGCATTCATAAAAGAGATAGCTTGTCTACAATTATTGTAGATAATTGGCTACAATTTTCTATCAAATACACAATAAATTAAATCAGAGACTCACAGAAAGAAGTCAGTGGCCCACAAAATGACTCCGGGCCCATAATTTATTGCACAAATTGTAATGAATTAGATACAATTTAATTGTAGCTAATATATTCCCTTCATAAAATATCCATATAGGTCAATATAAAATATTTTTATGGGTTTTTCTAACATGTGCTTTAAGAGCACAAGTTAAGCACACAAAAAATACTATAGTACAAGGACATAGGAATTCACGAAAGTTAGAAAAATCTCTATATTTGGTGTGTCATTGTTAACTTTGTGCTGAAAGCGGCCTCTTGAATATTCCTATTGGTTGATCGTTGCTTTTGTTTCTCAATTGGCTAACCATTAGTGGGTTGGTTGTTACTTATTTAATATATTGATCAATTGTTTGGTGGTATTTAATTGTGGGTCCTACTAAATAAACCCAACATTCACTAACAAAACACTTTTTAAAAATAAATTAACAATCAAAGTAAAATCAATGTATTGGAAATACAAAAAGTACATTATTACTTCGTTAATAATTAAGTTAAAAGAAAAAAGTTAATACTTTACGTATCATTTCTTTGAGCTCATTTATTGCTCGTATTTATTGTGTCATCAAAAATTCAAAACTAAACAGAGCATGTTAAAATCAGTATCATATTTGTGGTGTAGCAAAGAGAAGGAAATGTAATTTTCTTTCTCATATACACTAGGTATAATATCCGTGCACGCACGAGGTTTTGACATAAAAATTTTATCATGTATTTAATACCGAATATATTGTCTTAAAATGTTTTGAACTTTACATCTATTAATTTAGTATAAGTCAAATTTATTTTACAATAACAATGCCTATTAAAAACAGTCACAACACCCTTGTATTCGGCTATTATTAAAGTTCCAAACACCCCTAAAATTAGCAATTGAAATAGTCTCAAACACCCTTGAATTCAGCTATCAAGGCAGTTTCATGCACCCATCAATTCAACTATTAAAAACAGTCCCAAACACCTTGAATTCTGCAATTAAAACAGTCATAAAAACTCTTTAATAACTATTAAGACAACCATTAAAACAATCCTAATCACCACGAATCTAACTATTAAGACGGCCCCAAAACCCTTTAAAAATTTATTATAATTAGTAGAAAATAGCAGTCCCAAACTCCAATAACTTAAGCAAGTCCTACTTTAGTAAACCGGCTCATTCTTTTCGCAACATACTTTCATGTGAATGAGACATATTAGTTACATCTCTTTCTAGATCATCATTATTCTATACTACAACAAATTCAAAAGCAATTAACTCATCAAATACTTGTGACATTTGTTTTTTTGTTGCAACTTTGGAATAAGGTTAATCTAACACATATCCGTGCTCGAGACAAAGGCATTTATATAACGTTAACTTGGGATTATGTGAGTTAGCCGTTTAAGTATATGAAAATTCGAGAGACAACTTGATTTTAAAATTCAATAAACACATATACCATATAAGCAAATTATTATATCAATTACATGTTCTAAGTAACCTTCAAAGTAAATCCGTAGTTGATGCAGCAGGTGTAGTTTCGGGGGTTTTTATGGTTCCTACTTTAGCATACTTGGTGATGAACTTGTATTTCCAGTCTCTTAATGTGTCAAGTTTGAATAAACAACGCATAAGGACCAACTGGTATGTAAAACATCCTGAAAGAAACATCAATCAGCTAATACTCAAACTATTGGCACAAAACGTACATTTTTTTTCTTCATTTCTTTCGGACTTAACAACGCGGACAATACACTTTCTATTAAAGTAATAAAAAATAGAAGGTGCAGCCTAATAGAGCACATCACTTGTCAAAATCAGTAAATTAGCTTTGTATAACGTTTTTAACTGACAGATATGTTGAGGTTGATGTTATTGTTTAACTTTAATTATTGATATCATATTTTACAAAATGTGCGAGTTTAATAGCACATAATGAGTGTTAATGAAGTTAAAATATGCTCCGTAAAGTTTTTAAAATATTTTTTATGGATATTCATATATAAATTTTAAATAACAATTTCATGAGTAATTGTTATAAGTAGAATCACGTATATTTATTTTCATATCACAGTAACTCGTGCTTATCATTTGATATTTATATTCCTGTTACTAATAATTTAGCCGTATTTAATATTCAAACCCGTGTACGCATAAATTAAACTTTTAAATAGAATAACATGAGTCCGTATTTAAAATATATATATATATATATATATATATATATATATATATATATATATATATATATATATATATTCTAATGGATGAAAGTCTAAAACTCACAATATTAAAACTAATTCACATATTTACCAAATTTTATAATTTTAATGGATGAAAGTCTAAAAACTAATAATAATACTCATATAATTTTAAACAAAGCTAATATTATAAAGTATAAGGGGTATAAAGTGTAAGGGGTTATTTGTGTTTTTTCTAAAGTTATTAAAAAACATGGAAACTTGTAATTTTACACTTAGCTCTATATAATTTATTTAAAATTCAACCACTAAAGTTTTATTAATTACTTCCTCTTTTTTTAAGTTTTTGTTTTCATAAATTTGACACCTATATTTTTATGCATTTTTTTTCTTAACCAAATTTCTCCACCAAATTTATTAAGTTTGACCAAAATCAATTTAATTTTGACTTTCTATTGACCAATCATATTGCTCGATTTCGCCTACGTGGCAAAATCAAGCTCTCCTATTGGTCTAATTTTTTTTTCAATGAGAAGGGTTTTGCAAAAACACTCCGAAATGATGTAATTCTTTTATTATATAAAACATTAACCAAATTTTGTTTATATAGTTTTGAAAAGTAAAAAATTGTATATACTCTGAGCAAAATCACACGCTTCTATAGAGATAACAACTTAGAAAGCATTTACTTGACAACGAAACTTTACAAATGAATCATATGTATGCTATATTTCATTTATTATATCTTTCCAAATCAGACTAGTGATAATGATCTAATAATAAAGTAGCCACATTAAAAAACACACGCTTGGTAATGTCGTTAAACTTGCATGTTTGTATGAAGTTAAATTCATTACATGTACTATTTGGATATAAAACTTAATTCTCTACCACATGCACAACTTAAATCAGATGAAAACCATAAAACCATCATTTCCCTAATAACTTCTCGTGATTAGAAAAGTAAGCGAAAATTACTTAATAAAAGTTCTAACATTTAATTATAAATTTTATGTTTATATATTCGTTTACTTTTATATATATATTTGGATAAGTAAAAGAAATAAAAAAATATATGTATAAGTAAAGATTGAAATAATCATATGAAAACATTAATGAAAAAGTAAAAACATTAATGATCAATATAATAATTAAGCTATTGTTAATGATTAGTCAAAATACACTAATGATTATATGATTATTAGTGTCCATTTAGTGGAAATAATGTGTCTATTTAGCATGCCCCTTAATTGTTTCATTTGTACAAACCGATTATTTATTGGCCATTCTATATCGTGGGTTTTGGAGAAAGCTTAACCTACCAGTGGGTAAACTACCCAGTGATTAAAAACACAATTAATATTTGCTTGTAATATGTGATATGAAAGGAATAAAAACACAATTAATACTTTTGTTCCTTTTCTCCCAATGACTGAATGACACCTCATCCGGGTAAACTACCCGGTGGGTAGGTATTGTTGGTGCTGAATTCATATACTCCTGTTTGTTATTGGGTGGTATTTAATATGTGACGATTGTGTGCTCATGATCGGTTTTGAAGATTAACGTGGATCTTCTTGTGTGTTGTGGATCGATTAATGGACAAAGGTGGGAGAGAGGAGGATATTAACTCAATTTTGTACAATTTCACGTATAAGATGTAACACCCTCAAGTCCAGGATATGCAGCGGAATTAAAGCTGGGTGTTACTTCATGGCACAACATTTATAATAATAGAAGACGATCTCCAATTGAATCGTTTTAAAAGATTTATCATTCAAATTTTAGAGTTTACAAAATGAGGTCCCAATAGTGTTACAGTTTATTAAATAAATTTCGAATGATAATTATAATTTAGCCTTCCGTCAGTATCTGTGCCCCTCCGTGCCATCCTCGTTCATTATTGACCTGAGATAAACATGCTAAAAGTGTCAACACAAAGGTTGGTGAGTTCAGAGTTTATAAGTAAAGCAGTAAAATTGGACCATAAGTAAAGTGCATGAATAGTTTTTCGAACATAAGTTCGTATCAATCACCAGTTAGAAAAGAATATTTTGATTGCATCAAGTTCAAGACAGCGAAAAGTTTTTCTAACTATGTGTGGGAGGTTACGTTCCCAAGTACTGTCAGTATCAAAGTACCCCAGTATGATAGGTATCAAAGTACACAAGTATAGTAGGTGGTTACGCACCCAAATAGTGTAGGTATGAAAGTACCCAAGTATCGTAGGTATCGAAGTACCCAAGTATAGCAGGTGGTTACACACCCAAGTAGTGTAGGTATCAAAGTACCCAAGTATAGTAGGTATCGAAGTACACAAGTATAGTAGGTGGTTACGCACCCCAAGTAGTATAGCTACCGGTTCTTAACTTAGGCATTCTTTAAACAGTTTAAATTTATGCACTTATGTCCATGAGTAAAATTCAAGTAGGTAACGAGTGAATAGTTTTGTACTCGAATAATCAAACAAGTATTTAGATAAAGCAGGAAATATTTTGAGTAATCAACCATGTAAAGCGAGTAATGAGTGTAAGTAAAACGAGCATGTATCTCCCCCGAAGAGTTTTATAAAGTAATTAAACGAGTAAAAGTGAGGCTATGATTCACCTTACGCAAAAAGATCCAAGCTAACCATGCTTACTTCTCGAACCTATATATTAATCGAGTAACAATCACTAATTATTTACTCCATAAAAGTGTTGATAACTTTGTGAGTTAACACCTAAACTCACAAATTATAATCTATTGTCGCTGCTATAAAGATAGATATCTATATGTATATCAAAATCGTATTTAATATCTTAAAATGGTTTAGACGTAAAGTGATTTGTAGCATCATATTTGAATTAAGGGTTTTGCTAACGATAACCATTAAGGTTATGGTTAACAAGTTTATTTTTACTACAATTTATTGTAATGACTTGAATCATCCAATCACAATCAATTTACATAAACTTAAATAGTTGTAAAAAAGCATAAAAAACACAACATAAATCGTAACAATTAACAAATAACATAGAAAATCTAACGCATGAACTTGGAAAAAAGAATCAAGTAAAAAACCGGAAGCTTACCCCTTTCATAGATTGAAATTTGGACCTAAATAGATGATTGGCTTATGAAACCTATCGTTATAAAAATTACAAAAAAAATACAATATCATTAGCTAAAGTTAACTCGTGAAGAAGAAGAGGATTTGCCGACTGTCGTTCCTCCGACATCGTTGTTGACTGTCGTGGTTGAACTTGAAACTTGAAGTTTTTAAAAGCTACAGTTTTGGCGCGCATACGGACACCAGGAAGGCAGGAACTGATGATTGTGAACCATCTAACATCGATAATTGTGGTTTAAAAATCATTAGTTTTAATTTACACAGTGTTCTTAAGATTCTTATACAAGATGTGGAAAACTAGAATGGGGGTTGAATAGTTTACCGCTTTTTAAGTTAATTATCTTTTGAAACTCTCATATAATCAAAGATATAATCTAAGATATTCTTTTCAAATAATCAAAGATATAAACAAAGATACTATCAAAGATATAATCTAAAAGATAATAAGTAGCAAGTAAGACTAGAGAAAGAAACGATCAAACCATAACACGATTGTTTATCGTGGTTCGGCTACAAGGACTCTTTTTCCTTGCCCTACGTCCACGCCCCGAGTATCCAACTCGAGAGTTTAAAGCACTAGTCAACAAACTCCTTTCCCGGTGGAGAAACATTTACAATCGTCGCTTACACGTTTATCCGGTACAAAGCTAAATACCGAGTTTTAGTTCGAGGTAGAACCAACCTAACGTCGCCTAATTCCTTTTTCCGACACTAAGCTAGATGTCGAGTTCTTTACCAAGGGTACAAGCACTCCCGTTAGTTCTTTTACAAGGGTACAACAACTCCCGTTATACTAAGTATTTTGAGGCCTAAAATACTAACCGATCACTTCTACACAAGATACAAATCAAGTATAAACTACCAAAGTCTATACACAACAAGGCTAATCAAGTCTTGCAACTTTGAGTTGAAACTTGTAACTTCTTAGATCACTATGTGAACTCCTTTGCTACACAAGAGAACCACACAAGTTAGATCTTACTAAGTTAGATGAGAGAAAGTATGTGAAATATTACTCTAAGTGATGAGAGATTTCTTGCAAGTGCCTTGGTATTTATACCCAAGAAAGTCAGCACTCTGGCGGAAACGGCGGCACCCTCAGAAGGGTTTCGCCCGTGTTCCTCCAGGGTTGCGCCAGAGCTGACAGACCAAACTTGCAATAAATCTCTCCAAGACAAACTAGGTCACATCAACTTATTACATGCATTGACTCAATGTGGAATGCTTCCAAAAATGTGTAAGAACTATAGATGGTCAAACACATAAACTTTCCATAAATGCATATTGATGAGATGTGACACTTTCTTTCTAAAGAAGTAAAACTTCTGTTATGTTTAAAAGAAATGTAAAGTCTAGTTATACAAGACTTAAAACTAAAGTGATGTATTACTATAAGCTAAAGTTTGTACTTTGTCATTAACAAAACTTAGCAAAGATCGTAAAATATAAATAACGTTTTTTGACGATATTTGTATTAAGAATCTCCCCCTTTTTGTTGATGACAAAACATAAACTTTATTTATAAGTAAGCCACTAGTTTTAGTGTTAAGTCTTATAAAGTATGTATTAAAACTTGTTTTACGAAAATAATAAAAAGAAGTGAAAAAGTTAGAGATGGAAACAAGTTAAACTTCTCCCCTTTTTGTCGAAACAAAAAGAAGAGTAGCGTAGCGGAACTTATGCACGTGCTCCCCCTTGGACAATACTCCCCCTAAATGGAGTGCCAAGTTAGGAGTCATGGATTTTGAACCTACAAAGAAAAGGTTATTTGCCACACAAGACAAGTATAGAACATGTTGTGAAGCGTAATGATGCAATTCTCATGCTCCCCCTTGAATATTACTCCCCTAAATCGGAGTATCAAGGAAGAAGTCATGGATTTTGAACCTACAAAGAAAGGTT
>LBNU01023738.1:358948-380849 GCA_014162995.1 Artemisia annua
TTTGCCGCAACAAGATGATGGTCATCGGTATAAAAGTTAATTCGCGTTGCCTATCATCTTGTTCTGGCAGTTTATGTGTGTTTGAGCTAACCGATGAGTTTCAAAGCGTACGCAGAGTCACCAACGACCATTTCTGGGGAAACATTTGAAGTTAGAAACATTTTAGACAAATTTTTTATTTTTTTGAAGCTGCTGTATTTTGATTGTTATAAGTTGATGCAATTGTGATGTACTGAATTTAAATGGTTCATCAGTTATATTACAATGGTTCATCGTTGTATAAATGTTTTATCATTTGTTTTTCATAGGTACAAAATGGTTTTTGTACCATTTACTGGGATCGACAATCATAATCATTGTGTTACATTTGGAGCTGCCTTGGTGTCGTCGGAAACTAAAGAATCTTACATTTGGTTGCTTCAATGTTTTCAAAGAGCGTTTGTTCGAGCGCCAAAGGTTATTGTGACTGATCAAGACGGAGCAATGAAAGTTGCTATAGAGACCGTTTTCCCTTTAGCTCGTCACAGATTATGCATGTGGCATATCATGCAGAAGTTGACTTCAAAGGTATACAATAATAGTTACTTTTATCAGTTAGATTTATACAATAATGTTCATCAGTGGTTTCTGTCCATCAACCTTTTTAATTTTTGATCTTGAATTTGTAGGTTGGTCCCGATTTAGCCAAAGATGAAACTTTTAAGCCAAGAATATCAGATATTGTTTGGACTGATAGAATAGAGCCCGAAGAGTTTGAGGATTTGTGGGAGCGTTTGTTAATAGATTTCGATTTGAAGAGTCACGAATGGCTGTTAGATATGTATAACTTGAGGCATAAATGGATTCCAGCCTATTATAGGAATGAATTGATGTCGGGTTTGATGCGTACTTCTTCTAGGTCTAAGAGTGAAAACAATGCTTATGGTCGTTTGACAAGTATTGATTTGACTTTATGGGAGTTCTATAATCACTTTGATAGTGTGGTGGGTTGTCAAAAATTTGCTCAACGTAAAAATGATCATGACAGTCGGTATACCATTCCAGATTTTCACACTGAACTTCAGATTGAAAAAGAGGCCTCAGAATTATACACTCGGTCCATATTCATTGATGTTCAAACTGAGATTTATGCTTCCGTGATTTCGTGTATGCCGGTTAGTGTTTCGGATGTTGATTATGGGAAAAAATATGTTATACAAGATACTGGTGAAGATGAGAAACTTTCAAGGCGACATCGTATAGTGAAGGGGAAACCACTGTATGACGTTTTTTATGAGGTATCATCTTTTTATTGAGGTTCATCAATTATAATTTTTTTAATGAGGTTCATCATTGTCTTTTTAATGAATCTTTTTAATGAGGTTCATCATTTATTTCAGGTGTTATGTAAACCATCTGAGGAGTTTTATCAGTGCACATGCAAACGTTTTGAGTCGTATGGACTGTTATGTCGTCATATCTTTTATGTTATTCAGTTGTCGAAGGTGAAAAATTNCGTGTATGTCGGTTAGTGTTTCGGATGTTGATTCTGGGAAAAAATATGTTATACAAGATACTGGTGAAGATGAGAAGCTTTCAAGGCGACATCGTATAGTGAAGGGGAAACCACTGTATGACGTTTTTTATGAGGTATCATCTTTTTATTGAGGTTCATCATTGTCTTTTTAATGTTTTTATTGAGGTTCATCATTGTCTTTTTAATAAGGTTCATCATTGTCTTTTTAATGAATCTTTTTAATGAGGTTCATCATTGTCTTTTTAATGAATCTTTTTAATGAGGTTCATCATTTATTTCAGGTGTTATGTAAACCATCTGAGGAGTTTTATCAGTGCACATGCAAACGTTTTGAGTCGTATTGACTCTTATGTCGTCATATCTTTTATGTTTTTCGGTTGTCGAAGGTGAAAACTTTTCCAAGGAAATACGTTCTTAGGCGTTGGTCACAAGATTCATTACCACCTGCATCAGTTATTCAAGCCAGTGGTGACACTCCTGATATGATATTACGTGAGATTTTTAGATCAGTTGAGTATTGTGTAAATCGTTATGCAAATGAACCTGAGCTGCTGCAGAAGTTTAGAGATCATCAAGTTCAGTTAATGGCAAAAGCAGATGCTGACGTTCCTATTCCCAAAAAGACTAATAAACGAGATAGAATCGCTTCAATTCTTGGTGTGTCGCAACCGGAAGAGATAGTTGTAAATATTCCTAAGCAGGTTAGTACATATTTTTTTATCATCTGTTAATCTATTTCTGTTTTTTAAATAGGTTCATCAGTTATTATAGGTTCATCAAATAGGTTCATCAGTTATTTTAGGTTCATCAGTTAGTACATATTTCTGTTTTTTCAATGTTTATCAGTTTTGATAGGTTCAATTGTTCAACGTCTTTTTTGATCATCCAATTGTTATTGTTCTGTTTTTGGTTCAAAACAGGTTAGTACCAAGGGTTCACGAAAGAGAATTAAGAGCAGTATTGAGCGTTCAATGAATCCAAGTGGGAAGCGTAGGAAGAATTGTAGATTCTGCAAATGTAGCATGAAAGATCATAATCAGGCGAAGTGCAATGCAGTGAGAGCTCAAATTGCTGCTAAGAAGGCTAGCGATAAGGCTGCTCTGAGGGAGATGAAGCAGAGGGAGAGATTGGCTGCTAAGAAGGCGAGATTGGCTGAGAAGAATGCTTCTGCATTGGCTGCTAAGAAGGCGAGATTGGATGAGAAGAATGCTTCTGTAGGCGAGAATGGCTGAGAATAATGCTTGTGTAGTTTCTTAGTTTTTTTAGATAAATAAATGTAGTTTTGTTTTTTTTTGTTTTTTTTTTTTTCCTGTTAGACAAATAATTGAATTTTTCAGGTTCATCAATTTTTAATAGATGTTCATCAAATTTTACTTAAGTTCTTTTCAGGTTCATCAATTTTTACTTGAGATGTTCATAAAATTTTTTCAGGTTCATCATAAAATTTTTTTTTCAGGTTCATCAAATTTTTTCAGGTTCATCAATTTTTCATAACAAAGTGATAATTGTGTCCAGGTTCATCAAATCTAACAAAGTTCTTTTCAGGATCATCAAATTTTTTCAGGTTCATCAAACAAACAAAAACAACTTGTTATGAACTTAAAAAACTAATATTTATACTAAAACATTCACCAATTACATTAGATTGTCCTGGAAATCAAAAATCACTTGCAAACAAAAACTGTTACTACTGTAAACTATTTTTAACCATACGAAGCAAGTAAATATTCCAAACAGTCATCAACTAGATTAGTTTACTAATGCAAAGTACTTAGCCATAACAAACTAGAATTATGTGATTGTTTTCACACTTTCTTCTTCTTCTTCTTTAGAAGAGCACTTGCTTGGTCTTCGAAATACTCGCTGGCACGATTTGCAATATTCTTTGCTGACTTGTCCTGGAGCATTTTCTTTTCCTTCAGAGTTAAACGATGATAATCTTCAATCTCGCGCTCCACTACATGTACATTCTCGTTAAATTCGGACAACAGAATCTTTGTCATGTACTTCTTTCTCAAGTCTTCCATTTGTTTCTTTTGTTCTTTTCCTTCTGGTACAAACCCAGAATCAAAGTCCTTCTTTCCGCTATACGTTTCCATGTGCCTCATGGCGAAAATTCCACAATCAATATAATTGTTGCTTGTTTGCCATGTCATTTTCAGATTAGCTACTTTGTATTCGCCCAGTTCTTGATAATGTGGATACCCATTATCTTTCAAGTACTTTATAAAGAGATATCTCTGTAATAATGAATTAAAAACAATGAGCTTCAATTTATCTACATCGATGAACATATATTTAATATAACGATAAAATTCTTACCACATGAGCAAACTTTTTCCCATATCTATCTTTGATTGAGCCTTTGACGTTCATGTTGTCTATAATATGTATTTGAGGCTCTCTCAAGTTGAAACAAACGAGATAGTAGTGTTCATCAACGAGCATCATCGGGAAAATCATATGTAAAACACAGTGTTAACTTTTACAATTGCGTATAAGTTCAACAATTTTTTATCTCATACAAACTATTAAAATAAAAATGCTTACTAGGTCAATTTCTCTGATAGATGGATAAACAGAGATGAACAATAGATTCGTCATGTCGTCCACAAACTTTGTCATGTTAAGTTTCGAGTTAACACTCCTTTCCTCCATATCTTTTGTCTGTGGTGCATCAATATAGGTTAAGTTAAATCTCTTTTCAGGTTCATCAATTTTTTTCAGGTTCATCAAATTTTTTAAGGTTCATCAAATTTTACTTATAAAATTCTGTTCAGGTTCATCAAATTGAACAAAGTTCTTTTCAGGTTCATCAAACTTTTTCAGGTTCATCAAATTTTACTTATAAAATTCTGTTCAGGTTCATCAAATTGAACAAAGTTATTTTCAGGTTCATCAAATTTTTTCAGGTTTCATCAAATTTTTTCAGGTTCATCAAATATTACTTATAAAGTTCTTTTCAGGTTCATCAAACTTTTTTAGGTTCATCAAATTTTACTTATAAAATTTTAAGAAACTGATAATTATGTTAACATAAAATAATTTTCTAACTTACAATAATTGATGTATGGTAAAATAGCTTCTTCAATGATCTTGTACTCCTTTTCCGTTCTGATTGGTTAAGTACATAAGCCCACATATCAATGACTCCCGCACTGATTTCATTCCCTTCTTTGAAGCTCTCAAAGTGGATTCTTTTGACCGTCAACGAAGAAGGAATGAAATAATACATCACTGCAATTTCATTTTAAGATAATATTTTAGGGAAAAAAAAGAAATAAAAAACTACTGATTAGGGGCTACGATTTTTTAAATTGATGAATTTAATACTTACTCAAGATCTCCTCTTGCAGCGAAAATTGTATCAGCCACCTTTTTTTCATTGTCATGTACCTTGTTCTTCATCACAACCACTCTTTGACAATACGGAGATTTTAGAGATTCAGAAGGTTTGACTTTTCTCTTTTCTCTTATATTCTCCAAGCCTTCTTCACCTTCTGTAATATTCTCCCCCGTTTCAGGTATTTTAAGCTTTTTAGCGATTGTGTTGAATGAATTAAGTGGCGTGGTAACATCGTCATCTTCTGCTTCATTAATATTGACTTCATTCAATGTTACCTTTTCTTCTGGTGCTGGTGGAGCACTCGATATGGGCCTTTCATCTTTGGTTTATCCTCATCTTGTGGTGAAAACTCTATCCTTTTTACTCCTATTTCCTTCATTTCCGAAGCTTCGTCTTGTATTCTTTTCCAAGCACTGTCATCAAATTTGTCGTTCAAAAATCCTGATGATGTGTGCAAGAAAGGTGTGTTCTTTATCAACTCATCCAATATCTGCTCAGGGTCTTGCTTCTCTTGATACAAAACCAAAGCTTGGGAATTCTGAAATTGGTCCGGGTTGAATATAGGGAATTCTGGCGTTGGCATCTGTTTTCATTTAAAGGTTCATCAACAAGTCACAAAACATGTTCATGAACAAGGTGCAAAATAAGTTCATCAATTATAAGTTAAAGGTTGATTTTGTTTACCTGTTGTCGACGGTCAATCTTTTCAAGTGCTTCCATAAAGGATGGATCCATGCACAACTGAGTAAAAGTTGGCTCTGTCGGGTTGTCTGGTTGAGGTTCATCTGTTTCTGTAGATGCTTCCTTGGCCTTCGATCCATCTATATCATCACCCATCGTTATCATCAACATTTGTGAACTCTCATCTTCCTTTTGTGAACTCTCAGATGTTGTCCGGTTCACCAACTTGTTCATCCATTCCTGGTCTTCCAACAATGACTCATTCCCGGGGTGTTTCTCCAATCCAGCCCTTAGCATGTCATCAATATTAATTTTCATTTCTTGAAACAAACATAACATGTTCTTCAGTGAGTTACTGAATTCCTGTCATTAATATAATCAAATAAGTCTTTTGGGCGCAAATAAGATCTAACTTTCAAAAGTAAATTGTAAGATGGTAAAGTGATAAATCGTAAAGTAAGCATAAAGTTTTTTACCTCCGCTGATTTGAATTGGGAATACTCCCCTTGAAACTCTAACATCATTGCTGATAATTGTTGTGGGGTGAGCTTAATGCTTGAGGATGACGGTTCATCATTTCTATTTTCAGATGTTTGATCGGTCCCCGTCATTGGATCAGCCATTGGATCAGATTCGGTCCTTTGAATATAATCCTCAGTTCCGGTGTTTGGAATAATATCATCTGTTAATTGATGAACCAAATAAAAGAAATTCAAATATTCATTGATGAACCTCATTCTAATATATGTAACTTTCAAACATAACAAAATATATTTTTTACCGAATGGCTGTGCATCTTCCCAATGAGGCTCCTGAATATCATCTATATGAACAATATTATCTATATGAACAATATTAGTCATTTGTTCATCAACGTCAGCTGCCTTTGGGGAATTTGAAGTTCGTTTCCTTTTGTATCCGACAACGTTTTTGAACATGTTCATCGAATAGCGGTTGTTAGGAGATAGAGAACTCCTTTTCCTTTTCTGTTTTTCTCCTACATAGTATAAGGTTCATCAGATTATTAACAGATTCATCGTAAAGCAGATTATGAAATATAATAAGGTTCATCATATAATCATTTTTGTTTACCTTTATTTGTTCTTTTTCTCTTCTTTACCGTATATTCTACCATCATGTTTTGTTCATCTTCTTCGATCACTGGCTGTATTTGATCTTCTTCTGATTTCTCTTCCTCTATTTCATCTCCATAATTATCTGAATTTAATAAATATAATAAGGTTCATCAGATTCAATAACTGATGATTCCAAATTAAATCTGATGAACATTTAATAAAATCATACCTATAATCATCTGTAAACCCAGCTTTTCAGGAGTCCCCCGTTTCTTGACAATGGTTTTTGTTCATCTTGCTTTTGTTGATGGTTGTTCAACATTTTGATCATCGTCATCTCTCTCTTCTTCACTGTAATCAATATTTTGTTCTGCACCGTCATCATCAACATCGTTCTCTGTGTCATCTTTTTCTTGTTCTTCACCGTTATCATCATCATCATTCTCTTCTTCACCGTTATCATCATTCTTTTCTGCATCATCATCATTTGTTTCTTCTTCTGCTTCCTCCAATTCTCCCTCGTTCACCATTTTCACAGCTTTTGGTGCTCTTCCTTTTCTGATTTTTCCAAACATCATCACTTCCAATTCTTCCAACAATTCTGTTTTCCAGTATTTTAACGATAGAAATTTTGGATTCTTCAGAAGCGAATTGGCAAATATCACCTGCAATTTTTAAGTTATTGTAACTGATGAACTAAAAACAGATTACAAAATTTATACTAATTATGATGAACCAAATAGAAATGATAAAGAAAATAGTAATTACCTCCAATAGCAAGATTGGTCCAAAGAATGGCTTTCCCGCTTTCCATTCTGACTTTTCGTGCTTCATACAATCCACCACATATTTGCACCAATTCATTTGTCTCACCTTTGTAAGATCGACAAGAGATGGCATGACTGCTATATTCAGTGTTCCCATTGATATCACATGGAACAAAATAGTAGAAATCAAGCAAATCATGTTCATCATAAATAGCTTCCCAGAATCATTTTTATCAATTTGTTTCCTAATTAAAGGCAACAAATCTTTATTAACATACAATCTAGGATTTTTTTTAGTAGAACCGAATTGTGCTCTCCATTTATTGTAATTTCCGTTTGATCTTTCCTTCACAACTTCACGCAAATCAACTTCAAGGTTGCCCATTGGGAATCCAAAAGTATGGTGAACTCGTTCAGCGTTTATTTTTATAGTTTCACCGAAGACAGTTAGAATTCCGGAATTTGCATCAAATCTTTCTAGCAACCAAAACCCTAAACGACTCGGCATTACATTTAATCCAAAATCCATCAATGATGTAAAACCCAAACTTGCAACTACCTGTTTTTGTTCAAATGTTATTTCGTTAATAACATCATATAATGGACCAGGAAAATTTTTTATTTTAAGCATTTGGAATTTAATTTCGCCAGCTTGGAGATTCTGGCGAAGATTTAGTCCATGCTTAAGGTCTTCAGATAGAACAGGCATAGGGTCTTCAGGGTTCAATGAACCTGAAGGTTTTGAAGGGTTCGATGAACCTGAAGGTTTTGAAGGGTTCGATGAACCTGAAGGCTTGGAAGGTTTGGAAGGTTTTGAAGGTTTCGATGAAACTGCAGGTTTTTTATTTTTTTTATAAACCGGTTCATCAGCTTTTGATGAAGCCCTAGTTCTTTTATCAGTAAATGCATCTTTAACGAAGTCGTCATCACTTGGAGAATATGCTTTCAAATCCATAGGCTTCTTTCCTAATAAAAAAAAAACACCAACAAATAAGCATTCATTCAATGCAAAAATAACTATAAACTCTTTTTAAGCATTCGTTTCAACTGAAATAGACACCAACACTGAAACTCATAACAAATAAGCTGATGAACCTCATTATAATTTATTTTAAAGAGTTACTCTAACGAATCCGAAACCTTGAATTAAACCACGATAACAAAGCAATCACTGATGAACCTCATTCTAATATATTCTAACGAATCTGCAATCTTGAATTAAGCCACGATAACAAAGCAATCACTGATGAACCTCATTCAAATCTATTTTAACAAGTTACTATAACGAATCCGCAACCTCGAATCACTGATGAAACTTATTCTATCTAATGAACCTCATTTTAATATATTTTAACATATTAATCTAACGAATCTGCAACCTCTAATTAAATCATGATAACAAAGCACTCACTGATGAACCTCATTTTAACATATTCTAACATATTATTCTAACGAATCCGAAACCTTGAATTAAACCACAATAACAAAGCAATCACTGATGAACCTCATTCTAATCTATTTTAACAAGTTACTATAACGAATCCGCAACCTCGAATCACTGATGAAACTTATTCTATCTGATGAACCTCATTTTAATATATTTTAACATATTAATCTAACGAATCTGCAACCTCTAATTAAATCATGATAACAAAGCACTCACTGATGAACCTCATTTTAACATATTCTAACATATTATTCTAACGAATCCGAAACCTTGAATTAAACCACGATAACAAAGCAATCACTGATGAACCTCATTCTAATCTATTTTAACAAGTTACTATAACGAATCCGCAACCTCGAATCACTGATGAAACTTATTCTATCTGATGAACCTCATTTTAATATATTTTAACATATTAATCTAACGAATCTGCAACCTCTAATTAAATCATGATAACAAAGCACTCACTGATGAACCTCATTTTAACATATTCTAACATATTATTCTAACAAATCTGCAACCTTGAATTAAGCCATGATAACAAAGCAATCACTGATGAACCTCATTCTAATCTATTTTAACAAGTTACTATAACGAATCCGCAACGTCGAATCACTGATGAAACTTATTCTAATATATTCTAACAACTGATGAATCAAATATACCTTTATTAGATGGTCGATCTTGTAGTCGTTTTGATCTCCTTTCTCCCAATGTTCCACTCGTACTGCTTCCAGATTCTAAAAAAATAAATAAATAAATAAATAAATAAATAAATTAAAATCATATTATTATGTAAAAAAATAAACTGATAAAAAAAATCCTAACTTTTATGCATTTTTCTTTTCTAAAAAAATAAATTGATAAATTTTTTTTTTAATTCTTATTCATTTTATTTTCTAAAAAAAAATCCTAATTCTTATGCATGTAAAAACCCTAATTTTTCCCCCAAATTCAAAAAATAATAAAAAAATAAAAATAAAACAGTAATTAACCCTAAAAATTAAATTAATAAAGAATTAAATTAAAAATTACCAGTTTGACTCATCGTTTTGGTCGTAAATTGAAACCCTAATTTTTTCCCCAAATTTCGATTGGAAATTAACGTTTAGTGTGTGTGATTTTGTGTGTGAAATGAAAGTGAGAATGAAGAGAATGAAGAAAACCGTTGTAGAATGAGAGTTGAAGAGGGAAGGGGGATATGCGCGGTTTTGACGGTTATACCCCTAAAAGGGGAAAGTTGCGTTTTTTTTTGTATTTTAAATATGGTCCGTGGGATTGATTTTGGTCAAAGATTTGATGGATCGGACGGATATAAACACTTTTTAAGCTTTTTATTTTGCATCCCCTTTTTAGGGGATCGCAACTCCTACTACAAAAGAAGTGAAAAGAGTAAAAAAAATACTTATTTTCAAAGAAAAACAAACGATACGTTATTTAATTAATTTTTTCAAGTAAAAAAAATAAAAAATAAAAAAGAAGAAAAAGAAAAGAAGCAATACCAAACACCCTCTAGTGTCAACTATTCAATCTCCCAATACTGTAAGAGCATTAGCAACAATAACGTGGGTTATAAAATAACTCAGCGCCACGTCAGCGCCACGTCAGCTTTAACACAATAACTCAACACAATAACTCAACACCCACATCAATAACTCAGCAATAACTCAGCTTTAACACATTAACTTCAACTATTTTCAAATTCAACCCTCAACTAAATCTAATATTTCATTTAATACTTAACAAAACACAACTTATATATTAATAACTAAAATTTAAACATACACTAAATAAACTACAACAAACTACAGCAAACATTAAACATAAAATACGATAATTAAACGTAAACCTACGATAATTAAACCTAAAACTACGCATTAGTAAAACGAGTCATCCGAGACCCAACCCTCGTCGCTCGAAGCACTCGAATCGTCATCACTAGTTGACACACGGGGCAATCCATGTGCCATTCGATATAGACACCGAGCTTCTCTCCGAGCCCGTTTACCAGCCCAGTACTCATCATGAGCTCTTCTCTCCTCGGCTTCCTCAGCCTCAACCCTCAACAACTCTTGCATGTCTTGGGCGTACAGTTCATCTTCGGTCAATGCCTGTGGTGGTGGATTGTTTGGTGGTGGATTGTTTGGTTGTTGGTTTTGTGGAGGTGGATTGTATAAAGATGGAAACAAAACTTCCGGTGGAGTGTTTTGTGGTGGAGTGTTGTACTGGAAATAGGGAAACAAATCTTGCGGTGGATTGTTGGCTTGTTGATTGTCTTGTGGGAACACGGGGAAGAGTTCTTCGGGAGGGGTGTTGTAAACTGAACCGTTATCTGGTGAATTGTTATTTGCCATTAGTTTGAGAGATGAAACTTGTGATTTGTGTATGAGTATTGTGTGATTTGTGTGTGTTTTTGGAAGAACTGGGCAGGGTTATTTATAGGGCACTTTGGAGACATTCAAATTCAAAATTTAGCCCGCTCATGAATTTGAATTTGAATTCAAACGTTTAGCCCGCCCATTCAAATCCACACGTTTTGTACTGCACATTTATTTTATTATTAAATATGTACTGCAAAGTTTACTGCACACGTTTTTTGGTTTTTTTATATTTGAATTTGAATTTCAAATTATCCCGCTCACATGTTCAAATTTTGAATTTCAACTTATCCCGCTCACATGTTCAAATTTTGAATTTTAAACTTTAATACACCCCTATAAATAGCATACATTACCTTCCAATTTTTCACACACTTCACTTTCTAAACTAAAATTCACAATGGCAAATCGTTGGACACTTGAAGACGAATGCTTGCTAGCCGATATGTGGAAAAATGTTCATGAGTTCCATGAGTCGGAAGGCCGTTTTTGGACAGTCGTAACACGAAGATTTAATGAACAATCAGATGGTCCGCACCGTACCAAGAGCCAAATAACGAGTAAGTGGTCACGGTTGAACGCTGAATGTCAAGTATTTCATGACATTTTCTTGAATTTGCAGCCTACACGTGAACCAGATGTTCGTATTGAAGACGCATTAAACGTGTACAGAGAACGCCATGGGCATCCATTCCAATACTTTCAGGTTTGGTTGATCTTGAGAAGAGACTATTTCTGGAACCGATACCGGGATTAATGGCTTTGTATTACTGTTTCGTGTGTTGCTTTATGTTAAGTATTTCCGTGTGGTCTTGTATGATGTAACTTTAAGTTTAAGTTTAAATAAAATGCTTAACGGCTAGTTTCTCGATTAAAATTATCTAACGGCTAGTTCTAACGGCTAGTTTCTCCATTAAAATTATCTAACGGCTAGTTTGTGTATAAATATCAAAAAACAACTCAAACTAAATTTCACACACACACTATGGCTAACCAACCAGCTCAAGTGCAAACAAGAATACTTACCCGATTACGCAATGAACAAGAAAATGAACTTAAGTTGATTAACAAATTGTTTGGTGAGATAGCTCGTATTATTCGACAGAGGGAGTCTCGTGCTCCAGAGGTCGAAATGTTACGTGAGCTGCCTCAAGACCATCCAATAGTCATGGTCGGTCTACAAACCCTTTTAAGAAATGATGAAACAGATTTGGAACTTCAAGCCATATTGAAAATGGCCAGGGAACAAGTGTTGCAAGTTTGGGAAGAAAAGTCACAACTCATCGATAATTACAAGTCTATTTAAATTGTATCGTTATTTATCGTTTCGTATGTTTTCACTTTCGTGTATTGTATTTGAAATTCAATGAATCGTTTCGTTATTTTACTATACCGTTTAAGAAATAAGGGGGTCTTTTGTAATTTTCAAAATCTTAAGTTCAAAATATATAAAAGTTCATAGGGGTGAAAAGTGTAAAAAAAAAATTTTTTTTTTTAGCAAAACACACCTTAACGCGGCGTTAAGGGGTTAACGCGAGGCGTTAACGCAGCTTAACGCCGTAGGCTGCAACAAGTAACGCACAATAACGTGCGTTATTGGACCCAATAACGCAAAATTGCGTTAACGTTGCACATGCTCTAAGTTGATGAGATCTGAATCTCATCATTTTCATAACGTATTAATCTCCAATTCACAAATCGGTTGTTATAAACCACATTACTACTGTTAGTTTAATTACCACATCTCTTAATTTATTTAAAAATTTACTATATCTAAAACAGAATTGTTTGTCTTTGTAACAAAATAATCAGTTGCTGCAATGATCTCGCAATTCTTCGTCTTTCGTGATTGTAACTCTCTGCATGTCTTTCTTTATGTCATCTCATATGTGAATTAGATTTTAGTTTAATAGGTGTTAGGTTAAGGATCCTAATTTTATTATTAGCTGATTTTCCGGACTTATGGCCTTACTTGAAAATGAAAAATAGGTTATGAGCTTATCGAAATGGGCTTATGGACAAGTCCATAAGCTCAGTTTATAAGCTCATAGGTGAATAAAAGTGAGCTTATTGGCTTTTTTTCATTTTCAAATAAGCTCATAAGCACGGAAAATCAGCTAATTTAAATACCCCGTTAGATAAAGATGTACCTATTTTTTAGGCTTCCTTAAGGGACGCGGGTTACTGATGTTAGGTACTTGATTAACTTACTGTTTGTTTCCGTACATGGTTGTATGAAGGATTATTGCTAGGCCTGAATATAGCCATGCCTCGTGTTTTGATTGTTACATAGACCAAGGTGGAGGTTATGCGGTTGAGACGAGAGGGAAATGGGAAATTGGGAAAGGGAATGGATCTCTAAACACAACGCGTTAGATGGGTATGTTTATACATATCAAAACCTAACCTTTACAACATAGATAGTTAAACACTATCAAAACCGTAAAACCTCATAGTTATAGCTACTTCTTTATAACCAGAAGACTAGAATACTTGTAGGAATAATAGATCAGTTTTTAAATTTTATAGCTTCACCTCAATTCATAGTTTCAACTGAAGCTCATCTAGCGATGATTGATTCGCGGCTAGTTAATAGCTTTAGTTCTACTAGAATACTTGTAGGAATAAGAAGCTGGTCCTGTAAGCATGACCTTCACCATACCAATGTACAACTGCTCAAGATTACTACAGGTAAGCAAAATTTTATCAAATGATACTTTTATATTGAATCATAGATTAAATCTTTTGTAAAGAAACTTCTTGTCCAAGCTCTTTTTCCTTTTTCACAAAAGAAATCATTATGAAAATATCAGAAATTGATTTATTAAAAACTGATTTTGGAAGTAACACAGAAGAATGCTACACACTACTTTTGAAGCCGTCTAAGCTAAGACAATTCATCTAGGTTAAGTACAAGTAGGATCTAAACCTTTATAAGAAGTTTTTAAATACCTCAATATTATAGTTTTTGAGGGATACTAGGTTTACCACCATTCAAGATCCTATTCTTTGTTCAGTAGGATTTAGACATTTAGTCTTTGCATAAGCGTTCTTTTTAAAACCCTGTAATTGTAAAACGATTGGATAGATACAGCTGCTTTGCATCAATAATTATGGTTATGTATGTCCTTCAATAGAAAATAGAAAGCGTTGGTTCCTCTCTCATGATGGAAAGTCTCTTCTTTTACAAAAAGGATCTTACATCTGAAACTCTAGTTTTTAAATGTATATGGTGGATGGAAATAACAAATTATTAAGGCGAATGGATTAGTCAAGGAATTCCAAAACAATTAGAACAAAACCATAAGTTTTGAGTGTGTTTCACAATATGACTATGAGATGGTCAAACTCTTGTTTTATCTCTTAAGTTAGAGATTAAATGATCAGTTATGCTATTGGTCCAGGATAGTCAACCATAAGTTTAAGTGTGTTGCACAATATGACTGTCAATATCTTTTAGTTGGTTTGAAAATTTGCATCAAAAGATACACTGAACATCCATTAAAATGCAACTCTTGAGGTAAAACCACTTAGGAAACAGCTGCAGGAATTCTACAGTCTATTCATCTTCCACTTAGACATTCAAGATGCCCATGAGCTCATCCATACTTCCGGAAAACGAAGGTTACGATCACCTAATGAAAAAGAAAATTGTGTTTACACAACACTCATTTGGACATGTTAGGAATTAAATAGAACCGAAAACCAAATCTGAAAACTCATTATATACCCTATCGAGACTATACTGTTATAGCCTTATATGTTGAGAATCTGAAAAATTAAAACTGAAAAAACCTTGTTCATCCATTCTGTTCATCCTTCTAATTTGTGTGATTTATTTTCCTAATTTGTTAGTGATGAGACATTATATTATTTGAAGCAAAAAATGGCCAAAGTAATTAATCATTTGTACTTTGTCATGCTTTTTATGTAGGTGAAATACTTGCAAATTGCTAAGAAGTCGAAAACTTATAATCCACACCGGTGGGTGAGATATGTGACCCAAGCTAATTCATACGTTGCTCGTATATGAGCAGTTTGAATATAAACTTTGGCTTTAATATCTTGATTTTCTTCATGTTTTCCTCTTTTGTCTCTAAAGATGTGTTAAATAACTATCGCGTTTATGTAAAAGTAGAGATCTCTTTAATGTCGAATCGTGAATTACTTGATAAGGGTTTTCCCTGAGGATTGGAGTTATATTGACCTTCTGTTGTATACAATCATCAACTCATGTTTGATGATTTGAGATGACTATTTGGCCTCATTTTAGCATTTTCGATTTGTTACTTGACGAGTTGACTCATTATCTTATTATTACGGTGTGGGAATGCGGGCTTAAGTCCCGATAAGCTAACACTTGATGCATTTCTTGTGACTTGTGAGAATTCCTTTCACATGAAATGAGTGGGTACTTGATTTGAGGCTATAAAAAACGAGGGCTATTACATAGCGTTTGTTATAGTGGTAGCTTTCACGCGCACGATTTGTGGGGCTTGTTATAGTGCGAGGCAAAGTCTTGTATGTGCACACTCTGCCACTATCACTTGTGAATAAAGATTTAGTGGCCATAGCAACCAATTTGGAAAAAATTCATTATTTCAAGGCGATCCAAACAAAGCATGGTGCCCCACTCAGCTAGTATGTCACCATCTCACCAAGCGTGCCTGAACACATAAATGGTCGACGTATCACAAGTAAATCAAGAAAATTGCTAAAGTTGGGAATAACTTGGAGAAACGTACATTTGCATCTTTAAAACGTGTGTTATATACTTTATGTGCTTGTGTCTTAACTTACAAGTTACAATCATAGTGACAAGTGTGAAGGAAAAATAAAAGGGAGATTTCACAAAGTGCTTATCGATAAATGCCTTCTGAAAATGACTCAACTCAAGTATTGATACTTGAAACTAGAGTTTTAGCTCATTGTGTTGGATACCTTATATGTTTTTTTTCGCAAACTACATCAATCTCCCATGAAAACTATTAGTGTATACAGCATTGCATAGATTAACATGATAACTTAATAAGGCAATCTGGAAACGATATGTCACTTTATAAAGTGACTAATTCATAAAAGATAGAAAAAATGCTACATTTTTTTCTTTTCTTTTCACAAATGATTTGTCACTAATAAAAATTATCTTAATCAATTGTTTGTCTTACTTTTAAATTTCCATCTTTTTATGAATACATGACACATCATTGTGTGACATTGTACTCTTTCAGGTACAGTAATTTTATTATTTTGTCACTTATGTGCATATGCAGCATATATGTTTTCTTGGGTTATTTTCTCTATATGTAACAAACCCTTCTTACAAACATTAAAGAACACTTCATACACCACTAATAAAAGATCATAAGTTTGTTTGATCCAAATTTTACCATCTAAAATACCCACAAAACTTATCTCAGAATCTTTTTGTACAAACATATTTTATGCTACAATGATAAACTTAATACTCCCTCCGTCCCATATTAAATGTCCTGTTTGAATTTTCAAAGTCTTTCTTTCTCAACGTTGACCTTAAATATTTTTGTTTATGTAATGTAATACTTGATACAAAATATATGAATGGATTAAGTTTTAAATGTATTTTCACTGCGTATAATTTTTATCAAATACTATATAGCATAAGCAAAAATATTTAAGGTCAAAGTTGATCAAGAAAGACTTGAAAAGTCAAACATGGACATTTAATATGGGACGGAGGGAGTAGTTATTTTGTACAATTAGTCATCTAGACAACCACAATCAAATACATAATCAAACTGCCTTCAAAGTATTTTCAGCAGCAAACTTTAAAACTTGTTCAAGATGGTAAGCAGTATCCGGTGGATGAGAGTCCAATCGCGGCCTCTCTGGCAAGATCCACCTCCCATCATTGCTTCTAACCATCCCCTTATTCTCATCCTGTCGCCAGTAAGCCGGAACACCATACTCATCTTTCAAAAAATCACAACTCTTATTTACAAGTGCAATATCCCTCGCTGTTGCTGAGCAAAACTCTAATCCTCGACCTACATAACCATCAACCAAGTGTAACAATGCTTCAAGATTATGAGCATTACTGATGTCTTTTGTGGGCTTTAGAAAAGGTGAATTGAAATGGTCCAATTCAAGTTCAGTTCCAACATGAGCATAGCTCCATGGAAATGACGTCTTTTCTTCTATGTACTTTTGGTGTTTATTTTTTTCGTTAGCAAATACCCCGGGCACTTTTGGTACCTTATCTTGCACGTTAACCACCCGTAAAACCTTAATCCCAAGATTTTCGCGACGTTCCTGATAATATGAAATAGATAGATGTGAGAACATTGTTCACAAATATGAAATACAAGGTAAATGGCATATGTATTTTGAATTAGCTAGAATTCACAAAATTTCATTAATCATTACCTTGAACTTCAAGTTACCGACTCTTGGACCAGAGAACGAGAACACCGTGATAGGGATTCTCTTCATGGTATTTGTAAAATTTAGTTTCATCTCTGCGATGTCATAAGCGCTCAAGAGAGCAAGCGCATGCAGCTGCAAGACTATGTCCAGTGATCGTTATACTGAGTTCCTCGCCTTCATACCTTTCTTTTAACCTCTTGATCTCTGAAAGAATTTGTTCACGAGCCGAAAATGAGCAATAAATGGCATGTATGTTCTTTCGTCGTGTACAAATCAAAAACCCCCGACTCAATCTTAATAGATGGATCATCACTAAAACAAGCAGGATGTAAAATATCCTTCAAGTCATGGATCCATTCGAGGTACGTAACAGTACCTCGCCATGCAATGACGATGTCACGACGACCTAACCGTCTGACCTCGTCATCATCTGTCACAACCGCGACATACCCCATCCAATTAGCATGTTGACTCCAGACGCTTGAGCAAACTCACCATAGCGAATGATTTCACTACGAAGATGAGAGTTCATAGGGTCTAAAAGGTGGTTCCAATCATTAGAGCCTTAGATTTCTTTCCATATTTGATTAAGGGGTCTATTATCTTGTGTAAAGGCTTTTGATTGTTCTCGTTTTTTAGTGTTTTCAGCGTCGATTTTTGGAGTTAGGATTGGGAGAGATGAGCAAGTTATGGGCTTGTTTTGGTGATTAAATTTCAAGGTGTTTGTGTAGATGTGGTAACAAGTAGGTTGTCGATGAAGGTTGTATTTAGGGTTTTGGAAAGATGATGAAATGTTTAGAGATGATGCCATAACAGATGAATTTGTAAAATTTCTGTGTTGCGTGAAATCATTGGTACTTGCAATGAACAATATATAATGAATAACAATTGGAGTATGCATAACAGATTGTATGCAGGGACTCGGTATCAACAGAGGGTGGGTTTTGTTACAGAAGAACACGCTTTATTAATATGAAAACCACACGAATAAACGTTTACAATTGATAGGTATTTATAGTTTGTCAATCGGTATGATAGAACCGATGTGACTCTTCTACATAACGTTACATCCCTTCCTATATTACAGGAAATACAGTTTCTATCTATCTAATCTACACTAATGGTCCTTCTAGTTTAAGAAGTTATGATTCTTGATTATTTTCAATGCCAACAGAATTTATGAGACTACAGTACTTGGTCTACATGCTTTATAAGATTGTGAAATGTGAATGTTTGATAGTTATAGTATTTGAAGCTATATATGCTACATTGTTTAAAAGTTACAAGAATGGCAACGATCGCCGCGTTGCAGGCGTGCCTGTTTTTTTGCCGAGGCAATTTTGCATAAATAAAGTAGAATATTTAGGCGTTGTAAGACATCAACTATGTAGAATATACATGTGTAACTCATCGACATGTATATGGAGGACAAAAGTAATACAATATAATGAAGTCTAAAAAAATCTGAGAAAGCAAAATCGGTAGGATAACTCAAATCATATGAGACAATGTTATTTATTAAGCGATGATAAATAGACATCAGTCACATGACTTTCACTTCCAACAATGCTTTAGTTATCGAGTCACAACTGTTTTAAATCCGGCGCGTATCGCTTAATAAAGATTTAAATTTTGTACCAGATTTGAAAGCTAACCTAACATTACGTATCTGCAAGTTGAACTCCAAAACTGATCCATTTTAGTCTCCGCTTCAGGGCCGAAACACATTCATTTACTCCCTACTTTTCACCTTAATCCACCTATTTCAGGCCGCATACACACCCCTTGGCAGGCCCGATTTCAGCCGCCAATTCAACAGCCATTTCAGTTGTCAATCTGACAAATGAGAGAGATTAAATCGTTACACTACAGATCGTGCAAAAAGAAACGATTCATGAGTAATAAAGAAATTAGGCTTGCCTTTGCAGCCATCTTGTTTCCAATGTCAGTATGTGTCATATAAGCATAGTCAATTGCAGCTGCACCCTTGGGTGGTTACGAATCCTTACCAGGTAAATATCATCCTGGATGGTTACAAAAAAGAAACTGGACCGTCACTATATATAAAAGACTATATTGCATTGGCCAAATTCTATTTTAACTTAATTATAATTACCCTCTATTTGAAGCGGCCCAATTGGGTTAATATGAACTTCAAGAAAAAGACAAACCTGAGTGGAAGCAGGCATCAAATGGAATACCGTCGCTAAAATCAGCCATCCATCAGCGAACACCGGGATTCGTCATGCTTTTCAGTTTGCCATATAAGTGTATATGGAAATAACGGCTTAGAAAAGAACGACAATGCACTTATGAAACTGCAAGCAGAATAAAGCAATTACAATTCAAAACAATAACCCACGCAGCTACAATGGGTACATCAAAACAAAAACTGAAAGCTCATGAAAATATTACAAAGGCTTATGGTCCGGAGAAAGAGTGAGGGGTTCGGAGCTCCCCCTACAATCAATTTGAGGAAAAACACTTAGTTACTGGTGGGGCACTGTTATTTTTACACAACACCAATAGATCAAGACATCTACACAAATAAAAACCGGCGACTATTTGATCCTGGAATGAACTTCAGCAGAGACCATAGTCGAACCCAGGCATGCAACATTTTCTTCAACATGTGGAAGATATTTGTGATCAATGTGACTTAAAATCCAACTTCTTTAATTTAATTAAGTACTTAAACCTGCAATCTATTGCTGCAAAAATGCAATCATGATCCCAGATGAAAATAAGCAGCATCAAAAGAGAAAGCAATCAACACTTGCATAAGTTTCATGGAAGTTTTAGCATCCATATTGTGAAACGTGTTATTCCAAATAAAGAGTCCACTTTAGCGCCCAAAACAACCAAGAACTCGATGCCCCCTTCCATTTCTTTATACTACCTATTTTGACAGATTTATTGTGCTATGTTATTTAACCTAGCTCACTCGCCCACGTTACCACTTGAAAGATATCTAGTTTAATGGTTACTAATTTAAGTGTACTATTTCATTTGGCACGTATCCAAGACTGTGTGACCCTAATCATGCATCCTTCTTAACCTATCATACTACGTATTAATTAAATATTTATTATTTCTATATAATCATCAGCACTAAAATGTGAGATCTTGTATTTTAGAAACAAAGTGACCAGATTTCAGAGGATATGAAGACTATAAGTTTATTACCTTTTTATGAGTGAAGAATTATGATTCTTGATACACTTGAAGGTGAAATAAACCAATACTTAACCTGAAAAGCATACGATAAAGATACACATGAGCTTCCACCTTGTAAATCACATCCTCTAATAGAATAAATCAGTTTTGAAAACGTGGGCATGTCGGGGTGAAATAAGCCTTGAAATTATTATTTCCTTCATACTTTGATCGACTGGTTGGGGGCTCACGTAACTTTAAAATCAACTTTTTATATATTTTGTGTCCCTATTATATGTTGCAAATTTGCAATCCTATTTTATCCACTAGGGATCTCTTTTACATGTTGTTAGGGCAGGATGATTTGCTTATAGCCCTATTTTATATGTTGGTCGTTTTGTTTCACAAAATTTGTAAATACCTATAACTGCTATACGTTTTCATATCCATAACCGAGTAAGTTCGGGCATGTTATACTTGTAATACATTGTCTTTTTTAAACTCTCCTTTATTAGGGATAGAGATAGTAAGTTTTTTTTTTTTTTTTTTTTTTTTTTTTTTTTTTTTTTTTTTTTTAAATGGCATTGTGGCTACATGGCCTCTAGCCCAGAAAGCGTAGCGAGCCCACACAACCAAGTTGGGTACAACCCAGAAGGCAATGACACCCTTCCTTTACACACGCGGGAGGAAACTTCTATCGCGCTAGATAAGACTCGAACTTGAGACCTTGCCTAAGAGGGTAAAACCTGCATACCGCATGACTTAATTTCAATACTTTCCAAATATGCTAAAAGCTTGACCATATAGTATAGACATATGTAGGGGTGAGCAGAAAAACCAAAAAATCCGAATAAACCGAAAATCAAACCGAACTAATAACCGAATCGAATTTGTCAAAACCGAACCAAACCGAACTTTTAATTCGGTTCTCGGTTTGGTTATGGTTTTGGTAATCAAAACCGAAAACCGAACAGAAGACCGAATTAATATAAACTTATGTATATTTTTTATATATATAAAAAGATCAATAAAATGTTATATTTATATTTATACTTTTATATATATATATATATATATATATATATATATATATATATATATATATATATATATATATATATATATATAT
>LBNU01023738.1:381239-395628 GCA_014162995.1 Artemisia annua
TATATATATATATATAAATAAAGTGTGTAATTCGGATTAAACCGAAAACCGAACCGAACCAAACCGAACTAGAATTTAACTAAACCTAACAGAAAACCGAATTTTAATTCGGTTTGGTTTGGTTCACGGTTTGACCCTAAAAAAACTTTTAACCGAATTAACTGAACCGAATAACACCGGTAGACATATGGAAAAAGCAAAAAATAAAAAAATGTGAGAGGAAAAAAATTAGCCCGGCCAATAGAAACCCATCAGTCCAAACTAGCCCGGCCCATAGAAACCGGCAGTCGAAACTCGAAGGTGATTCATATATACCCTAATACTTTATTCACCACTCTCCCTCAGCAGCCGACAAACCGTAAACGCAAAATCAATCACCGGTAAATTCTCTCTTATATAAATGTTTTTTTTTTTTCGCTGTATACTGATTAATGTATTACTTTTTCAGATGGCTGCTAATCTTGCCCAAATTGATGAGAACACTCTTATCCCTTTTAATCAAGGGACGTGGACTATCGAGAAGTTCTGCCATCACCACCAAGGTGTGTAGTTTATCACTTATTTATTTATTTATCGTTGTAAGTAACAATTTAACTGTAATATTACTATGAACGTTTTTATATCATAACTTTGTAATATGTAATTATATGCTTATGTGAAGAATGAATTTGGGTAATGTTGTAGACATTATTTAATTCATAATTTGTAATATTAATAAATTTTAGTGTATTAATTAAACATTGAATGCATTTGTTTATATTTTATAAGGTGCCCAGTGGGCACCCGTTACCAAATCCCTTCAAAGATATATAACAATTGGGTATTAAAATGTTGTGAAAAAAATTATAAATTTTTTTGTAAGGTATACATCTTATATTATATAAAGCTTAAGTAGCCTTATAAATGTAAAGGGGTCATAATAAATGTCCCAAGAATTGGATTAAGCAAATTTGATATTGCCTCAAGCAAAATCGAGTCCTTGGATTAAATGTTAGTATGTGTACATTGATTTCAAGCAACTCAAGCGTCTCAATTAATAGTAGTTAGTCTTTTTACCTTCCCGTCCATGAGTTACAAATATTTTATCAACTATATAATGTGTCAAAAATCAGACACAACAAACCACAACTTCCTCCACACCGCGTGCACATTGGGCTACAACTTATTATGGTGGTAGTAAGCATCATATCATCTTACTTATTTAGCATATTGATTTATATTGTTTTATTTAAATTTCACCTGTGTTTTGTGTGTGTAACAATGTAGGACATAAAGATGGTGCTTAGGAGGTTTGGTGGTAACATAATCTTCTCTAATGGTTTAAGAGATCTTACACATCGTTGTCTTATCAATTAAGTGGAACATGCACGAACATTTTCAATTTGATTGAAGATGAAATATATTGATTAACTGTATTCAAGTTACTAATGATCAACTATATCTAATTGTTTTTTGCAGCGCGTCAAGAAGCATTAAAGAAAGAGATCGAGAAGTCACAAAAATTGTATCAAGAACAAAACATGCAAAAGGCCAATGAACAACAACGACAAAGACAACAACAACAAGAACAACGCCATGGCCACCGGTGGAATGAATACTTAGCATTCATATTAATAGTACGTTACAAATTAAACATGCAATATTTTACTTCATGTAATACCGATAAACGGGTTAATACTATTGATTCGTTAGCAAGTAAGTTTATTGAAAATAATGTGACGAGCATTCAATTTTTAGTCAATAATTATTACTACACCCATATGGTTCATTTTAATGATTTTTCTCTTAATGTAGTTTTTTGTTTTGCGGTGTGTTAATGTCACTTTCTTAATTAAACGTCTTGGAATATTGTGTGACTTTGATGTTTGATATGACTGTGTAAATTTTGTCGATGTTACATATTGAAAATGGGGTAGTATATAATAAAAATATCTTCACACTATCATCTTAACAATGGGAATCTTCTAAATCGAAGAAGTATATAAAGGAGAAGAAAATTGTGTTTAGTTAAATGTGGGGTCTATTGATTGATTGGAGCGGGTTTATGATTCGGACTTGGGTTATTGGATCTGATTTTTTTATTATACGAGTTATAATTTATACTCTTGAATATACTAATTACTTTAATGCTTTATGTTTTTATAGTTTTGTTAAAAATAAAATTTGTTTTATAGTTTGCTTTTAATAATGTCATTTATTTGAACAACGAAGTCCGTCTTTCACAAAAAATGAGAGTTTCAAACATGAACCAAAAATTAGTCCCGAACATTACCAAATAACAATTAGATCCAAAATGTGTGCATTGCATGGTTCCTGAGGCATTCCAAACATGTGTGCATCGCACGAGGATGAATATAAAAGGTCTCCAACATTAGTGTCATCGCTTCATATTTAAAATAATTATATAACTTATACATATTAAAAAATTACATGTGAAGAAACTCTTTTCAATGTAACATCTTGAAAAAAGTCTCTTCACATATACTCCTTTAATGTCAATAAACTATTGTTGTATATTTGGGCTTCACCATCATACTAACAACCCGACAATTTACACAATCATTTTCGCACGGGTCCTGAGGCAGCCCAAGTTATTTATGATGAAAATTAGTGGCAAACATAGTTTTTGCCTCGACCTCAATTAAAACTGACAGAAATAAAGGCACCAACATTTTTCATGCCATGCTAACAAAAGTTGTGGTAACATCACAACTTATGAACTTATTGTCAATAAACTATTTTAAATGTGTGTCATGTTTAGAAAATATGTGATACCATAACAATTTAGATATATAATGATGAAAATAAGTGCCGAAGCTTACATATCAATAAACTATTTTAAATGTGTGTCATGCTTAGAAAAGGTGTGATACAATCACAACTTAGATATATAATGACGAAAATATTGACCGAAGATTACATATTAGTTTTATATCAAAATATAGGGATGTTACAATTTTGAGAATAAATACAGAATCTAAACTTTATAAATAACTACTAATATGTCATAAAAGGTTTAAATATAATACTACAATCTGGAGAATAAATACAAAATATAAACTTTATAAATAACTACTAATATGTCATAAAAAGTTTAAATATAAAATTTACCGATCAACTAAGGTCATACTTACAAAAGTCCAATAACGAAAAAAATTATTGCACATTACACTATGATCAATTAGATAGAGCCCGTGTGCAACGCACGGGTCTGAATTACTCGTTGTGCATTAACACTTGTATTTAATTTCAAAATACATTAATTACCTTTTAAATCTTTTATGGGGAGGACGTGCAATATTTTTTTTATATATAAAGTATAAATATAGATATTGATAGATGAATTTGATATTTGATATAACATGTCTTAAAACAAACATCTTAATAATAATATGATAAATTCCTTTTAGAACGTAGGTAATGAGAGCATTCATCACGTGTTGTCTCCTTCTCACAATGCGTTATCACCATTACCCCTCCTACCAAGTACCACGCATGAAACATCACTTTTGGAGGTTGTTTGGTCATATATAGCACCAAATTTATTTGTTTGCGTGTGTGAAAAGTGTATGGTGAAGTATTTTGTGTTTAAATAAAATATGTTTCTGTCTGCAATTATGCATGTCTATGAATGTTTGGCACAATAGGACAAACTTCAATTTTATTTACGCAATTATGCTGTTATATGGGTGTTTGGCACAATAGGGACATCACTTGGTCTCTTATTTATTTGTTGGGTTGCACTTTCATTTTGAGTTTTGTTTAACTGGGTAGTCGACCTTATTTATGGTGGGTCCAAATTGTCTTGTTAGTGGGAGCTGCCAAGGTCTTACTTTGGTAGTCCATTTATTTGGTTTCTTTTGTGTTTCTACATGTTCTATCCTTCTAGTTTGTAGTTAGCTTCGGGTGTATCTTCGTTTTTTTGGTCATGAGTTCCACATCACGTTGTTAATATAGTGGATGCCGTTTATTTGTAACATGGTTCGGTTGGTCGGAATGAATTACCTTTCAGAAAACAAAAAAGATGAATGCTAATGTGCCAATGGTGACTTTGATTAATGTTACCCTAGTCTAGGATTTACAAGTAAATAAAGCACAATTTTATCAAGACTGACAAATGTTTGACCAAAATTAAATGCTCAAAAAATTGTAACATCTCTTTTAAACCTATATTTAGCAAGCATTAATAGTTTATGCAAATTAAAGTTGGTTACAGTAAATTGTTTGATTTGTCTATTGCTTAATTTGTTTTCACATCCTAGATCACTAACATTAATAGTTTATGTATTGTTATTTGATGTGGTTTTAACAATTGTGAGGCATTAATAAGTTTTAACTTGTTTATAGACTTATTTGTTTTGTTTTATGTATCGTGTTATATGTTATATATGTTAAAGTTGGTATTTGATCACTTATTTATTTATTTATCGTTGTAAGTAACAATTCAGCTGTAATATTAATATGAACGTTTTTATATCATAACTTTGTAATATGTAATTATATGCTTATGTGAAGAATGAATTTAGGTAATGTTGTAGACAATATGACTCATATGAAATTATTATCTTTCTTTTATTTGTATTATAACATAATGCCTATAGCAAGTTACCGAGTGGCATTGTGCTATCTTGCTAAGACGATATTGTTGTTATATGGATTCTTATAGAAGTCACGGGTTTCATATATGATAGGCACGCCATCTGTTTTACGTTAATTTTATGTCGGTGTTTATATATGAATGTTTTACTATGATCTATAGATATTTAGCACGAGAAAAAAAAAAAGTGTTGTAACTGCCATCTCTTAAATGTCAATTTGTTCAATTATGTGATAAACTGAACGTATTGTGGAAGTAAATTGATTACTGAACATATTGTGGAAATAACTGATTTGGTATTTTACCTTTTTTCAATAATATGCAGTGCACGATATTCATCAGTTGTGGTTCAGGATGAGTACGATCGGTCGTTTCAACTTCAACGACCGTCATTTTGGAGCTATTGCCATCCATGGACGTCCTGCTCAACAAGTAACTGTTCGCCTGAAAGAACTGGATATTTTTCATTTGATTCATTATCAAGAGAGGACTCCTTGGGAAAGCGTTGTTGAGGACATTAAAGGAAGAGTGCATGCACCAAGGACCTCGTTTCGTTTGGTCCTGGCACGATGCAAAGCGCAATCACATGATTTAACTCTCACTTCAAATGCTAGCTGGGTCTCTGTTGTGCAGGTTTCCCGAGCTCTTCAAATGGGACCAGGTCCAAGGAGTGTACTCATCAAGTTGGATTATCTTAATCCGAATAATCAGAACCTTACTTTTCCTCCCCCGGCCCTCCCCGCACCTCCCAACAATGTTCCTTTACCCGACCCGCCAGCTGGGCCTATCCCACCTTTGGATATGCCTGTTTATCACTGATATGTATTTCGAATGATGTTTTTAAGATTGATGTGCGTATGCAACAGAAAGATTGATGTTTTTAAGATTGCTTTTGACCTGGAGGGCTAGCAGTTTGTCTTTACTTTGTTATTTGGGTTTCATATGTTTTTAAGATTGATGTGGTTACATATTTATTTGATTGTTTGTGTGTTTTCAAGACCAAGTTGGATATGACATACATATTAGTATTTATTTGAATCAAATGCTTAAATACCCCTCTATTTAATCTAACACCATCTTTAATAACCTCTGCCAAAAGCCGGTATCCCTCCTTCATCAGCAACTGTGATGATAGGTAATGTCAAACAAACACACTTCCAAATTGACAAGTACCCTAAATCGCATAAACAAATATAGTAAGCAATTCAAAAAATTTCAAATTTATAAAAGTTGGTAACCCGGATATGGGACAAATTACAAGAAAAGCACATGGGCTGACCCATTAACCAACACAAATACTAGGCCCACTAGTTGTTTTATGGTGAAATACTTTACCTCTCAAAATTCACACTTCCAAACACCCCTACTACTCCGAAGGTACTTTTTTCTTCATGCCCTATTTATTTCATCTTTTACCTACAAATTGGAATAATTGTGTATGATTTATATATGTTATTAGTATTAAGGTTAAAACTAATTCTGAGTAGAAATTGTATTTAGGAGCTGATAAGCTGTTTTAATTAGACATTCCTGTTGAAATCTTTCAAGTTATAGTTTACGCCGTGGTTGAGTATTAAAAACGTAGGAGTAGTTTATAGGCGCATGTCAAAGAATAGTGTAATTCCCAGTGGGAATATTAGTGAAATGTTGATCTGGCCGGAAATTTATATTGGCTCATAGGTGGTGTAAAGAATATTTGCGTTCGCTGAATTCTTTGCATATTAGGGCGACTTGTCGGGTGCAAAAATTTTTGGGCCATGAGCATGTATGATGATATTTCGACATCATCTCAACCGAAATAACGTGTTATTGATATTCCGGCATGAATTTCGTCATATGTTGCACATTTGGAAAATTGCTCATATGCGCGGTTTGTTTGATATTATGGGAAATAACGATTTGTCAATAGCGAAACCATACTATATATATATATATCGTATTGCTTGTGAAATCTTCCATGTAGTACTTCAAAGTTTTTGCTCAAATCTAGAGGTTAGATACGTGGTTGTTGTAACTTGCAAGGTGTAAATTAATACGAGTCACCTCAAGTATATTATCCGTAAGTTCATTATGTCACTAGTCCTTGTGAAATATGATATTTGGTTAGAACCGTACAATATTATGTTACTATTATGTATGGAAAATCAATGAAAATAAAGTGTTCTTGAATGCCGCTCANTTTTAAATATGGTCCGTGGGATTGATTTTGGTCAAAGATTGGATGGATCGGACGGATATAAACACTTTTTAGGCTTTTTATTTTGCATCCCCTTTTTAGGGGATCGCAACTCCTTGTACAAAAGAAGTGAAAAGAGTAAAAAAAATACTTATTTTCAAAGAAAAACAAAAGATACGTTATTTAATTAATTTTTTCAAGTAAAAAAAAAATAAAAATAAAAAAAAAAATTAAAAAAGAAGAAAAAGAAAAGAAGCAATACCAAACACCCTCTAGTGTCAACTATTCAATCTCCCAATAGTGTAAGTTGATGAGATCTGAATCTCATCATTTTCATAACGTATTAATCTCCAATTCACAAATCGGTTGTTATAAACCACATTACTAGTGTTAGTTTAATTACCACATCTCTTAATTATTATTTAAAAATTTACTATATCTAAAACAGAATTGTTTGTCTTTGTAACAAAATAATCAGTTGAGGCGATAATATCGTCTTTCGTGATTGTAACTCTCTGCATGTCTTTCTTTATGTCATCTCATATGTGAATTAGATTTTAGTTTAATAGGTGTTAGGTTAAGGATCCTAATGGGCTTTAAATGAGACCCATTAACCAACACAAATACTCTCAGGCCCACTAGTTGTTTTATGGTGAAATACTTTACCTCTCAAAATTCACACTTCCAAACACCCCTACTACTCCGATCCGAAGGTACTTTTTTCTTCATGCCCTATTTATTTCATCTTACCTAAAAAAAATTGGAATAAGTTTCACTATTTCTTGTTAATTGTGTATGATTTATATATGTTATTAGTATTAAGGTTAAAACTAATTCTGAGTAGAAATTGTATTTAGGAGCTGATAAGCTGTTTTAATAAGACATTCCTGTTGAAATCTTTCAAGTTATAGTTTACGCCGTGGTTGAGTATTAAAAACGTACGAGTTTATTTGGCCTAGTTCTTTCTAAAATGTCAAAGAATAGTGTAATTCCCAGTGGGAATATTAGTGAAATGTTGATCTGGCCGGAAATTTATATTGGCTCATAGGTGGTGTAAAGAATATTTGCCTTCGCTGAATTCTTTGCATATTAGGGCGACTTGTCGGGTGCAAAAATTTTTGGGCCATGAGCATGTATGATGATATTTCGACATCATCTCAACCGAAATAACGTGTTATTGATATTCCGGCATGAATTTCGTCATATGTTGCACATTTGGAAAATTGCTCATATGCGCGGTTTGTTTGATATTATGGGAAATAACGATTTGTCAATAGCGAAATCATACTATAACTTATATATATCGTATTGCTTCTGAAATCTTCCATGTAGTACTTCAAAGTTTTTGCTCAAATCTAGAGGTTAGATACGTGGTTGTTGTAACTTGCAAGGTGTAAATTAATACGAGTCACCTCAAGTATATTATCCGTGATGATCTAAGTTCATTATGTCACTAGTCCTTGTGAAATATGATATTTGGTTAGAACCGTACAATATTATGTTACTATTATGTATGGAAAATCAATTAAAATAAAGTGTTCTTGAATGCCGCGCATTTGATGCTGGAATATATCATTATTTGAATAAGGTTCATTTGAAGGAAATATGCGGAATTGTAGTTGCATTAGTTTCATAGTAAGAGCATATGAAATGGAAAACAAGTAACGAGGATGATGAAATCATGAAAGTGTTGCATGTATTATTACGATTATTGGAAGTCTTAGTTGCATAAGATAACACACTTTGAGGATATGTATAGGATGTGGGTTACGTGGGTATGGCAATAAATCTTGTTTGTCATGCAATCTGGCAAAGCTAATCTGTTAGGATTAATCTGAAGCCTTTTAATGGTTCCGTGAATTTGACACATTACTGTCTGTAAGGTCTATTTGAAAGTATTAGTGCGGTCCATGTTGGAGATTTTGGTGTGCATCTATTGTCCATGGCAAGGACTGCGCATGCACTTTCAATTTTCAAAGTTCATATGTTTTCATGCCACAGACGATAATTTCACACCAAAATTTTCCATAAAAACCGAGCCTGCGCTTTCAAATCAAAGTTGTAAAGGACAACACCTACAATCTAGCCAAACTATTAGGACGGATTTGGCAATTTACTCTTTTCTAAATTAGTTTAAAACATAATACCAAACACCCTCTTATATTTCCTCGTAACCGTTCATTTGCAAGTTAACTCGAATCACTGTTAGATTTGATTTTTGACAAATTACAAGACAATCACATATCTGAAATTCATACATACTTTGCTTTTTATTACTTCAATTTTGAATAAGTTTCACTATTTATTGTTGACACTATACGATTTCTATGTTCTTTTTTATTGTTGTTAGTATTGAGGTGAACTAGTTAAGAGGAGAAATTGTATTTAGGAGGTGTTTGGTACTGCTAATAAGCACTTTTGAGTTTTTGGTGCTTCTATTTTTTATATAAAGCCCCTTATTAGACATTGCTGTTGAAATCTTTTGGAGTTACAGTTTACGTCGTGCTTGAGATTAAAATCGTAGGAATTTATTTGACCTAATTTATAGTTGCTTTAGGAAATATCAAATAAACGGTTGTATGAGTGTTTTTTCCGAATCTGCAAATCTGCAACATATGGTGTAGCTCCTACCGATAATACTAGTAAAATGTTGGTCCGGTTGAATATGTGCCGGAAATTTATATTGGCTCACAGGCGGTGTAAAAGGGCCTAAAGAGTCTTTGCATTTGTCGAATCCTTTGCATATTCTAACATTGAGTCCTCATCTCGCAATGTAATAAGATTGCGAGATGAAGACTCGTTTGCGGCATTTGTGAAAGTTCTTGTCAGATGCAAATATCTTTGGCCCATTTGCACCAACGATGAGCATGTATAATGATATTCCGGAAGATCTCAACTCAAAACAACATTTTATTGATATTCCAGCATGAACTTTATCACATGTTCTGGGTTTGGAGAAATTGCTCATATGCCCCCGGTTTGTTTGATATAATGGAAAATACCTACTGTATTTATTAAAGTAACAAAAAACTATAGTTTAACCACTTAGGGTTGACCCAGTGGTAAAAAGGCTTGTGACTATCATCATTAAATAATGGAAAATACCTACTGTATTTATCAAGTGGAGGGCTTCACCGTGTCTGTGTGGCTGTGGGCACAAACCCCGTGGATTAGTCGGCCAAAAGGCCGTAAACCATGGTTACCCAACAAAAAACTATACTTCAACAAATATATTATTTAGCTACTCAAATCTTCTATGTAGTAATTCAAAGTTTTGCTCAAATCTGGAGGTTAAACAATATGTGGTTATTGTAACTTGTAAGGTGTAAACTAGTGTGAGTTACCTCAAATATATAAGACGTGATGATCTAAGTTCCTTCTGTACCTAGTCCCCTGAAATGTGATGTTTGATTAGAACTGTACAACATTGTGAACTATTAACTATGGAAAGTTGATGAAAAAACGTTCTTGAATTCCTCTCATTTGACGCTGAAATATATTACTATCTGAATAAGATTTAGTTTAAGGAAATATGTATAATTGTAGCTGCGTCCGTAGTTTCTTAGTAAGAGCATATAAAGTGGAAAAAAAGTAAAGAGGATGATGAAAGTGTTGCTTATATTATTACCATAAATAAGATAACACACTTAAAGAATATGTCTAGGATGCAGCGAGATGTAGGTATAGTTGAAACTGCCTGTCTCATCTACATAGACATGTACGACAACAAATCTTGTTTGTCATTCAATCTGACAAACTAATATTTTAGGATATATCAGAAGCCATTTAATGGTTCCGTGAATTTGACGCATTATTGTTTTTAAGGTCTATTGGAAACTGTACAAAAAAGTGTGGAATCATGCAAGCTTAAGGGGGCGGGATAGTAGTATACAACTGATAAGCACATTGTTTTGCCGTGACTGATGTTCTAACCAGTTTAGCTAACTGCAAAACTGTTGCTAGTTTCTTAGATAGTCAGATGTTTGTCAATTGTCAGCAGTTAAAAGTAAATTTGGTAAGGTAGTTTTAGGGTTGTGATATGTGAAATAAGGAATTATTAGAGAGGTTTGATATGATAAGATGAATAAGCTAGTTGAGACTGACGAGATGAAATGCTCATGTTAATGGATTTGTGATACATTAGCTTTTGTAGTCAAGGGTATTGAGTTTTAACTTTTAACCCATTTACTTATAAATGTGTTGATATGGACCGTGCTTGTTTTATCTCAAAGGGGTCATATAATATAAGAATTTTAGCTAATGGGGAACCATCTATATTATGGATTGGTTGAAAGTTACCAAACTTTTTTTATGCATACAACCATCTAGATTTTTAGAATATAAATATTTCGATTATTATTGTAAGAATATAGTTTTTATAACCATAATTAATGCATTATTTTACTATGAGAAAATGAACAAAAATGTGTTTTACGAATTAACCCGACCGGTTTAGCTTTGACCCGTATACACTCTGAACTTGTTTTCACCCGTTAGTCTGTTACCTAACCAGCCTGACCCCTTGTCTTGCTACCTCTAGAAAAGAAGGTTCAGGGACTTGGTTACTACCATTGTTGTTGCTTTGTACAGTTCTCACCTCACATCTCAAGATTTTATATTATAGAATTTGCTATAACAGTTTCATAAAAGCATAAGAGAATAGCTGAACCTAATCCTCTGCATTGTGTACAATCTTTCAAGCTGAAGTACAGATATCTATCACAATGGTACACCCTTAGCTTCCACCAAGCATAAGTGCCTATCTATGCACCCCATTAGCTATTGTTTAGCATATATGTTGAGTTATCCTGATCTTAGTGTCGGTGTTTTAGTTTAGAGTATGCTGTTATCGTTTCAGGAGTAGTAAGGGGGGTGTTTCGATGTGCTTTTGGTAGTGATTGTCTGATATGAAAAAGTAGAGTAGACAATCAGCTGTAATATTGTAAGGTGCAGAAGATTGTGTTTGGATGTACCTCTATCGTTTGAAGCTGTAATAAACTAACAATCTCATAAACTTATATATCATATGGCATTATAAAAAATAAGTATATCCGTCAAAATATGAGTATAAACCCCTTAAATTAGGTTTAAAGATGGGACAAATAGGTAATTTGGTATTACCCTTCAATCTTCATTTTATTGCAGCTTGTATGAAATTTAAGGGCTGACCTCCTAAATTATTTCTGTAGATAATAAGTAGAATATGTTTGATCTAAGTCAGTATTAAATGCGATACCCAAACACCCCAAAACTAATACTCGAGTTCTGCACACCTATAATATTGGTAACTATTTGTATTTGTGGTATTTATCCAAGATTTTCAACTCAGTTTAGGATGGAAATTTAGCTTTTAACGATAAAAACCTGGTTTAATTCTAGGTAAATATTCACGCATGCTTGACATTAACTTGTCATTTTGATTCATTAGGTGCCATACTAATATCTGCAACATGCCGAAAACCTCAGCTGATGAGATCATCCTGAGTTACAACGATTGCGTGCTTAGACAATCAGATCTTGCAATTCTAAACGGTCCAAATTATCTCAATGATCGTATCATCGAGTTCTATTTCAGTTACCTTTCTTCATGCCACCCATCGGAACACATCCTACTCGTCCCGCCATCAATTGCTTACTGGACAATGAACTGTCCAGACACTGATAGCCTCAAAGAGTTTCTACAACCCTTAAACCTACCTTCAAAAAAACTGATAATCTTTCCGGTTAACGACAACGATGACGTGGCAGCGGCTGGAGGCGGCAGTCACTGGAGCTTACTTGCATATGAGAAAACAACTAACGTTTTTGTTCATCACGACAGTTTGGGTGGTTCTAATGAATACGATGCTAAACGCCTTTATGAGTCACTTATCCCGCATATGGGTGTTATTATTCCTAGACCAGGTTTTATAGAATCTGATTGTAGCCCGCAACAAAGCAATGGTTATGATTGTGGGTTGTATGTTATAGCTATTGCGAAGGAGATATGTAAGTGGTTCGATAGCAATGAGAAGGTAAATGAACATTTATGGTTCTCTCGTGTAAAGGAACAAGTTAATGCCTCGACTGTTTCAGGACTGCGTAGCGAGATTATGGAGTTAATTAAGGATTTAAGAGAAAAGAAGTGATCTTGTATAGTTGAATGATATCAGATGTTGTATGAAGAAAATGGGTTCCAGAATACTTTTGTTAGCCGTATTTTTCATTGTTAGTTGCTGCGTCAGATTTAGTGTTTTGCATAATAGGAGTTGATATGTGTGTGTTTAAAGATTGGGAATTATGATATGCCTTATATGCGCCTATTGAAGGACAAGAAGACAGACATTTTGGCCGGCTGGGAGAGGGCAAATTTTTGTTGGCCTACCGGACAGGAAGAGATATCTAAGATCCTTGGGGCAAGCGGGTAATCCTATATGCATAATTATTCGGTCTTCTGTGAGGACTTTTACAAATGTGTCCTACAAAAGTTCACACGACTGCTGTAGTTTTATCATTTTGAATGTACTGTGACTTCTGGTGAGCACACAAAAGTTCACGCGACTGCTGTAGTTTTATCATTTTGAATGTAATGTTTTATGTATTTACTGTTGCACTTTAAGTTTATTAATAGAATGGAAATGAAAATAGGTAACCAAATTGTCGCCACTTATCTTATTTTTTCCATAGGAGTCGGCTATCGCCATGGGTCTTTTCTACTGGTATCGTGTTTGTGCGGGTCAAGTGATCACTTTAATTTTGATGTTAGGTTTAATACGATTCCACCTTATAACCATACCTTTACTGATAGTAATTCCTTTTAACAAACCAAATACACCTTTTGTGTGTGTTTTTTGTGAAAGAGAATGGTCAAGTATTTTGTTCAACAAAAATCCATAATTAATATTATTTGACACTAATACAAAATGATTTATTTATTTATTTATTTATTTTTATTTTTTTTATTTTTATTTTTTTTTTAAATTCGTACGTGCATAGATAATAATTATATA
Source organism: Artemisia annua (assembly GCA_014162995.1). Taxonomy (NCBI): domain Eukaryota; kingdom Viridiplantae; phylum Streptophyta; class Magnoliopsida; order Asterales; family Asteraceae; genus Artemisia; species Artemisia annua. The sequence continues at coordinate 395,002 of LBNU01023738.1, forward strand.
TATACAAAATCTTTTACATAATTTTATTAAAAAAAAAAAAAAAAAAAAAAAAAAATATTAAACACTCCAATGTAGCACGAAGTTTGAAAACTAAATAAATTCGACATAAAATGTCGCACATAGCAAAGCAAAATATGTTACAGTTAATAAAACTGACATTAATTTCACACCATACAATGTCGATGTAGAAGTAAGATCAATCACATGTATTTTTAATATTTTTCTACCATCCACATTAGGATTGTCAAGATGGCCTGAAATAATTGACTCACAGTTTAAGAGTGATCATTTCGATTATTGGTGTCAGGATCGACATCATCGTTAACACCTCATTTAGTACACAACTATGAATTAAAAAACGGCATATTAATGAAATATGGGAAAGAAAGGATGCTAATATGTTACATAATTATAAGATATTGGATCAACTTGAATAGAATTTAAAACACTTATCCACATATAACAGGAATAATACGGTGCACGCACGCGGTTTTTTAAAGGTTATTTTTAATGATTTTGCATCATGTAAGCATATAAGGAATATGCATCATGTGAACAAATGTGACATCAATAACCGTTTACAAATATGAACGGATAAGAAACCGAAACCATCATCCTTATTGCAAA
>LBNU01023739.1:18344-45894 GCA_014162995.1 Artemisia annua
TTGAACGGATTGTCACGGAATTGTTTTCCGTTATCTGAGATGATTTCACCAGGTAGTCCAAAACGACATGCGATGTTATCCCATATGAATCGCTTGACTTGGTTGCCCGTGATTGTCACCACTGCTTTCGTTTCAATCCACTTCATAAAGTAATCTATTGCCACAATGAGGAATTTTAATCCTCCTGCAGCAACCGGGAAGGGTCCAGCAATATCTATACCCCATTTGTAGAAGGGCCATGGTGCTGTTATCGGTGTTAATTCATGCTGTGGACGACGCGGGATAGGTCTGTGAACTTGGCAGTCGCTGCATTTGCGTACCAAGTCTCGTGCATCTCGGTGCATAGTGGGCCAGTAATATCCTGACCTTAGCGCTCGTGCCACAACAGACCGTGGTCCTGAGTGCATACTGCATGAACCGGCGTGGATCTCTCGAAGTACGTAATCTGCCTGAAGGGGTCCCACACACCGAAGCCATGGTTGTAAGAATGAGCGTCTGTATAAGACGCCATCTCTAAGCTCGAATCGATGTGCTGTGCGCCGTATTCGTCGAGCTTCTTTCTGTTCTTGGGGTAATATACCCTTGCTGATGAAGTCCACAATAGGGGTCATCCATGTAGGGCCTTCTTCTTTTATGACTGTGGATACTTCCATCTCGGAGATTGACTTGTCTTTTAGGATTTCGACCAATACTTGTTTTGACAGATGTGCGAAACTTGTAGACGCAATTTTGCTCAATGCGTCTGCTTTCTGGTTCTCCCCTCTAGGGACTTGTGTTATTGTGAATTTGTCAGATCCCTGGATTAAGGATTTTGTTTTATCAAGGTATTGGATCATGTTTTCCTCCTTAGCCTCGTATTCTCCGGACACTTGATTGGCCACTAAACGGGAGTCTACGTTTGCTTCTAGGTTGCGTACACCCATTCGTGTTGCGATTCGTAGTCCAGCGATTAGGGCTTCGTATTCTGCCTCGTTGTTCGTGGCAGTGAATTCAAAACGCAAGGCATATGTAAATTCCATTCCTTCTGGATTGGTAAGAATGAGCCCTGCGCCTGAGCCATCTACGCATGAAGATCCGTCCGTAAACAGGATCCATGGTTCTTGTAGTTCCACCTTGGGTGGTTGAGTTATATCCTCGCTTTCTGGCTTTTCGATGATAAAATCCGCGAGTATTTGTCCTTTGACTGCGGTGCGCGGTCTGTAGGAGATGTTATGTTCTCCTAGTAGTACACTCCACTTCTGTAATCGGCCTGACGCGTCTGGTTTGGAGATGACTTGCTTTATGGGTTGGTCGGTGATCACCACTATGGGGTGTGCCTGAAAGTATCTGCGCAATCTCTTGGCTGCGAATACCAGTGCCAGTACTAACTTTTCCATTGGGCTGTAGTTAATCTCCGTTTTCTTGAGCGCCTTGCTGACAAAGTATACAGGTGTTTGTACTGAGTTCCTATCCGTCAATAATACTGCGCTTACTGCCCCATGAGTTGCGGATAAGTACATTATCAACTCCTCCCCTGGTCGGGGTGCAACTAACTTGGGGAGCGCTGCTATTGTTTGTTTGAGCTGCTGAAACGCTTCCTCTGCTTCGGTAGTCCAGCGAAAGTCTCCCTTTTTTGTGCACTTCTTGAGTGTTTTAAATAGTGGTAGTGACTTGTCCGCTGACTTGGATAGGAATCTGTTTAGACCGGCCAATTTTCCATTCAAGGATTGGACTTCCTTTAGCGTACGCGGTGAAGGAAGTTGTATGACTGCTTCAGTCTTTTCAGGGCATGGCTTGATGCCATCTGGTTCTATTAAGTATCCTAGGAACATGCCTTCTGTAGCGCCAAAAGTGCACTTCTTAGGATTTAGCTTCATATTGATTTTCCGTAGTGTTTTGAATGTTTCTTCAATATCGCGCACTACTTCATCTTCAGTATGGCTTTTTATAACCAGATCATCAACGTAGACCTCCAAGTTGCGACCCACTTGCTTTTCGAATGCATTATCTACCAAGCGCTGGTAGGTAGCTCCCGCATTCTTTAGCCCGAAAGGCATCTTTGTGTAACAATAGACGCCTTGGCTCGTATGGAATGCTGTTTTCTCCTCATCTTCCTTAGCCATTTGGATTTGGTGGTATCCTTTGTATGCATCCAAGAAGCATTTGAAAGGATATCCACATAAGGATTCTACCTTCCAGTCTATTTCTGGTAGTGGGTAGCAGTCCTGAGGGCATGCTTTGTTGAGGTCCGTGAAGTCCACGCACATTCGCCAACTGCCATCGCTCTTTTTTACCATGACTGGATTAGACAACCAATCATGGTAGTAGACTTCTCGCATAATACCTGCGTCCACAAGCTTGTGTACTTCCTCCAGGATGGCTTTCGCGCGCTCTGGGGCCTGGCCACGCTTCTTCTGCCTTATTGGCGGATATCCTTGTCGGATTTGTAGCTTGTGCTCTGAGATTGACCTAGGTACGCCAGTCATATGCTTTGGTTCCCATGCGAAGACATCCAGGTTTTTCTGCAGGAGTGCGCACACAGCTGTTTTCCCTTTATCTGACAGCGAACCTCCAATTGACACCTGTTGTTCAGGGTAATCAGGGTGTATTGCCACTTTCAAGTTTGGGATTTTGGCTGTGCCATGTTCCGGAGTGTTCGTTGCTTCGCATGTAACTGTATTACATTCCTCGGGAGGTACAGCGTTGTTGTAAAGGGTGACAATGCCGCCTTCTACTGGGAATTTGAGCATTCCATGTGCCGTGGATGGTACTGCACGTACGGCTGATATTCCTGATCTTCCGATAATGCCATTGTATGGCGAGGGAGATCTAATCACCATGAAGTTCATCCATGCTTTTGTGGAGTGCTCCTTGTTACCGACCGTAACCAGTAGCCGTAGTTGTCCTATTGGCCATATCTTTTCTCCCGTGAAGCCTGTTAACGATGATGTGGCGGGGATCAATTGGCTTTGTATCTCCGGCCGTAGTCTCTTGAAACAATGTTCATACATTATTTCCGCAGATGCTCCTCCATCAACGTACATACGGTGGATATTGTGACCTCCCGCATATATTTCAATGGTGAGTGGCTCCGCCACTGCGTTGTCCGCAGTCAACTTTGGGAAGGAAATTTCATCGTTAGGAGAGAACCTCTGGCTGACCTTTTGCTTGACTTTGCGCTGCCATGATTGTATCATGTAAATTGTGTCTGCCTTGTCTTTAGGTGGTTCTTTTTTATCTCCGGTTCTTTGCTTATCCTTCCCTTCTTTAATGTTCTTGACTAAGTGGTCCATCCTGCCCTCTTTTACTAATTTATCAATTAGTTGGCGAAGCTGGACACACTCATTCGTTGTGTGGCCTTTCTGTCCATGATAGTCGCAGTACCCATTCCCTATGCGCTTTCCTTCTGGAGTGCGCATTGGTGGGGGTTTAGGAAAATTTGCTCCCTCTGTTGCGAATATCTCTCTAGGAGTTTTTGTCAATGGGGTATACTTGTCGTTCCCCCGTGCGCCTCCATCATTGCGATAGCTTTTGTTACGATTGCCGCCATGGTCATTGGATTGTCTCCTTGACTGTTCTTGCGGCCTGTAGTTCGAGTATCCTTTCTTGCTATCCGCGACGGCGGCTTCTCCTTGAATGAAAGACCTTGTGCGCTTCATTAGTTCGTCGAAGGTTTGGGGAACTTTATCATTTAATTTTTTGATAAGTTCTTGGTTGTTGATCCCATTCATGAATCCTGAAATTTTTAGTATTTCAGGACACGCCTTGACGTGTATGCATTCGTCTTTGAAGCGCTCCATGAAGGCGCTCGTGGATTCCCCTTGGCGCTGTTTAATCCTGGCCAATTCTACTGGGTCCTTAGCGCACTTCTTTCTTTGTGTGAAGTTCAAGCGGAATGCTTTCCGCAACTCTTCATACCCTTTTATACTTCTTCGTGGAAGTTTGCTAAACCAAGTTCGCGCATTCCCTACCAATGTGGAATTAAACATATGGCACCACACAGGTTGTGGCCAGTTTTCGATGCCAGCAGCGGATTCGAAAATTTTTAGGTGATCATCAGGGTCACCCGTTCCATCATATGTTTTAACATTGGAAGGCATGCGCCTTTTCTTGTTGTCTGAATAATCGCTGATGCGCTTTGAGAACGCATCAACCTTTTGGCGACGCCAAGGAAGGGATATGTCCTCGTCCTCTTCCTCGCGACGTCTTCCTCTGGACTTCCAGTGTCCCGTTTCTTTATCCTCGTTGTCCGAGGAACTGCTTGAGGAAGAATCGCTTCTTTTACGGCGCTTGCGCCGTTTTTCATCGGAGTCCGAGCTAGAAGGGCTTTCACTTGGGGAAAATCGTTTCCCAGATTTGTCGTAAGCTCTTCTGCTTCCCGATCTAGAAGAACCTTCGCTTGGTGAGCGTCGTGGTCCGATTCTATCGTGGACTCTGCGACTACCTAGCCTAGAGAAAACGGGTGTGCGTCGCCCATTACCCTCGTATTCCTCCGAGTACTGCGAATTAGACGGTGTACCGAGTCTAGAGTGGACATCGGTGCGCCTATCATTATGTTCGCGCTCTAGGTAACGCGGTGGAGATGTTCCATTGAAGTTAAGTCGAGCGTGTAAGTTATGACTCGACCTTCTTCTTGACTCCTCTTGCAGGAGATTATTCAATGTATCAAAATTTCGTGATACGAAATTTTTTAACATTGCTCCTTGAGTATCTTCTTCCAGCGCAGTAATGTTCTCTTCTAGATTAATCCTCCTCTCTTTGTCAGGTGCGCCTGGCGGTGCTGTGTTGTCCACAGCAGTTGCCGTCTGGTGAGGAGTGGTAAAGAGAGTACGCTGAAGATCCTCATTGTTTGGGACCACCGTGGTGGTTTGAGTTGTTGCAGCGGGCAACTCCACTGTTGGGATGATTGGGGTTGATTCCAATTCTTGGTGACCAGGCGCACTGGTTGTCCCAGTGGTTTGCCTAAGGGTCAGATCCGGGTAGTTCCTCCTTGGAGGGTCACCGCGTGTCTTGTCCATCTGCGGAGTCCGCTGGCTTGTGTTTTTGTGTTTCGTCATCCTAGTTCTTAGTGTAGGGTCCCACGGATGGCGCCACTTGTTGATACAAAAGTTGGGCGTTCCTTGTTTGGGTTCCTGTTCTCGTATCAATTAGATGATAATGCTTGGGGACCTGCGCACTATGAAAGCAACAAACACCGTTAGGCTTATCGAGGGATTGTCTCCCCCGATTATCCTCCGGCGTGAGAGTGAATTTAGGGTTTGTGAAGAGTTTTAGGGTTATGAATCGTACCTTTGACGAGAGCTATGATGCCCTATTTATATACACGTAACCGATAAGGTTTCGTGCTCCTCACTCTTCGGTGTATCCACCGATATCGGATATTTGGTAAATATCTCTATTATTTAGGAGATATTCCCTTATCTTTTTTTTTTTGGGTAAAGGGGAGTAATCCTGCACCCTGATAAATATATTAAAAACCAAACGTTTAAGAACAAATGGAATGTGGCTGAAGTACCACATTAACCTCAAGCTTAAACAGCTTGATAAACAAAAAGCCTATAGCCTATGACATGCCAAAAGCTCAAAACAACTTCTAGAATCAAAAAATAAACCTAGAAAAGAACTAAGCAAAACAAGCTAACCAACTGCTGCCGTGAATGATGGACTACCATCATTATTGGAGTGAGGAAATAAGTTAGCCGATTCATTAAACTCGTTTACAACAAAATCTTCATCACCACCTTCATCAGTAGCCAAAGCAGCATATGGATTTGACGTAGTTATATCGCTTTCCTTAGAGGATAAACTTTTAGATTTTAACATAGATGACGATGTAGGCACATTATCCGTTCCATAAATAACCGTTGGGCTTGGGCCTCGTGGGCCAAAGCCGTATAACTGGTAGTCCAGTTATTGTTAAACTGGCCCACGCGTAGTGGGCTTACCTATTAGTATTGTTTACTAATCGGGTTCATGACCCGGTGTAGACTATACGTCATCAGTTCTAATAATGGATCTGTTAACACAAAATATTCTCTTTATTTATTAATGATAATGAGTTTTTTTTCTTTTTTTCTTTTTTAAGAAGTCCATAAAGACAGAACAATAAAGTGAAACAAAACAAAAGAAAAAAAAAACATCAAATTCGTCTGTGACCAAATAAGACTCGTCACATATTCGGGTCTCCTCATCTTTAGTTTTAGTAAGGATCATCAATAGCTTACTCATGAGCTATGACAACGACTTGTTTTCCGATGTTCTTGCCTGTAAACAAGCCGACCAGGGCATCTGGAGCATTTTCGATGCCTTCCACAGTGTCCTCGACATAGTTTATTTTCCCTTGTTGAATGAGAGGCAAAACCGTTTCCAATAACTTTGGATACAAGTGATTGTGTTCGAAAACCAGGAACCCTTCCATTCTGATCCGTTTTAAGATAATTAACCCGAGGGCATAACTGGGTTCAGGTATATCACGGTTGTATTGTGAGATCATCCCACAAACACCAATGCGACCATGCACCTTCATGTTGCTTAGTACTGCATCAAGCATCTTTCCACCCACATTCTCAAAATAAATATCAATGCCATCTGGGAAACACCTGAAACACATCAAAAATATAATGTGATATTTTTTATTTCAAACTATGCTTCTGCTGATAAATGGCATCATGTTTTATGTTAGTACACATCTCTAGCTACCTCTTTAAAGCCGCATTGAGGTCTTCCTCTTCTTTGTAGTTAAATGCGTCATCGAAACCAAACTTGTTCTTAAGTAGATCAACCTTGACAAATGAATTTTTTTTACAAAATTAGAGTCAAAATTACTAGTATGATGTCACAAGTAAAAACTAAACTAATGCTTGGCTTTATTTTCACCTTTTCTTTGGATCCAGCACTTCCAACAACATAACAACCATACAGTTTCGCATATTGCCCAACCAGTTGACCTACGGCTCCGGACGCTGCTGACACAAACACGGTGTCTCCTTTCTTTGGCTTACAAATCTCGTGAAAACCGGCATAAGCAGTCAATCCGGCCATACCTAAACGATGATGAAATTCAGAAAACATACTAGATTTAGACAAAAGCACGTAAATAAGTAGATAACACGAGTCCTACATAAAAGGATTTATCATAAGTTAACTAACCTAGGATTCCTGTGTAGTAGGAAAGAGGAACATCAGTGTGCTGAATCTTTACCAACGTTTGCGTGTCAGTGATCAAGCTATATTCTTCCCAATTAATAATCCCCCAAAACAAGTCGCCTTTTTTGAAGTCGGGGTGAATCGATTCCAAAACTCTTGCCACTCCAAATCCACTTAGAGGCTGTAATAAACAATGGTTAGTTTCAATGGAAATCTTGTTCTGTTTCCTACCATAAAACACTGCTCCACTTCTTTTGTTCTTCAAAATAACAACTTTATATTGTTCAACTGTTTTCAACTAGTTTTGCTTATCAAAAGACTTCTATGTATCCAATATAAGTAACATTTTATATGACAATAACTCATAAATAATGCGCAAAACAATAGTATGTGTTATGATAAATGACAAACATACCGAGCCAGGAGTGAAAGACTCAATGTAACTTGCTTCGGTGGCCTTGCTCATACGACCTCTCAGAAAAGGGTCGCATGACAAATATAAATTTTTCGACAATATTAGACTGCCATCCTTAGGGAGCTCCAAACGGATTGTGGCATCAGAAGTAACTTCCATATCAGATGCTTTTGGATACCCATTGACGTAGTTTTTGAATATAACTTGCTTGTTTCTTACCACCAAGACCTCCGATGACGTGTCTCCCATTTTTATGTATTGATCAAGTGATTAACTGGTCGTTCTATATGAATATGATGAATATAAACTTTTTATTAAACAAGATGAATATAAACTTTGATGTATACAACTATTTATAGGTACGTGGATATATAAAATAAAGATATAAGATCATTTGAGGACCAAACTTTTTTTACAAGGAACTAATCTCCACCATACATCTTCCCTCCATCTTTATTTGATCTAATGGATGAGATTAATCCCAACAATTTAAAAAACCCACTTTCATCTTTTTTTTTCAAATATTAATATCTTTCAAACCGTTAATCGTTAAGCGAAAAAAAACATACCATTACGACGAGCATTTAATTATCTTTCTATAGATAGGCACTTTGATATATTTTCGACAAAAATTTTTTTTTCGTTTTTTTCACGTTTTTTTTCGTGGCCGAGAAAATCATATATGATATATCATATATGATATTACATATCATATATGATATATCATATATGATATGATATATCATATATGATATGTAATATCATATATGATATATCATATATGATATGTAATATCATATATGATACATCATATATGATTTTCTCGGCCAAAAAAAAAAAACGTGAAAAAAACGAAAAAAAAAATTTTGTCGAAAGTATATCAAAGTGCCCGTCTATAGAAAGATAATTAAATGCTCGTCGCGATGGTGTATTTATTTTTGCTTAACGATTAACGGTTTAAGATATATTTAAATTATAAAAAAAGGGTGAAATATTAAATGCTTTTAATCTCAACCATTGATTTCTTTTTAGATGGATGGTGGGGATGAGTCCCTTGATATGTGAGGAATGTTTGGTTTTTTAAATAACTCAACTCTAAAATAAAAGTGCGTGTGAACTAAAGTTGTGAACCCATGTCAACAGTTTTTAATTTGGAGTGTAGTTGTTTGGAAATGTGACGTTTAATTAGGTCATTTGTTCGAGAACTCGCAATATTGAATATTCTAAGTTTCTAACATTTTATTATTTGGAATGTAACATGTGGTAAAGGACTAAAGGTTAAATGTATGTTTGATAGTTTAGTTAGAACGTGGTCCAGTAGGAAAATAGTCTTAGATGGTTGCGCTGAACATTTGTTTCTCAAGACCAGTTAGGGGGTGGCAGTCATGATTTCATGTCTGGCTCATGGCTCACCACCCATCAATAATATCCTGGCACCTCATTCCATGTCTCTCTCATGCCTTACCATACTTTTTTAGTGACAACCATGATTCCATGCCTCACCTAATTTTATTTTTTATTTTTTATATTCATAATTATATTAAACAATTTAATAAAAACATAATATTTCATTAATAATTAAAAAAAATTACATAATACTTAGAAAAAAAAACATAATTATATCTAAAAATCGCAAGTCCATCCATATTTCTCCGCGAGCTCACGTTTTTTGACAAGAGTGAACGCTAGCATATTCGGATCGGTTATGTGATTGTGCGGTTGGTTGTAGAATTTCATCGCCCGAAACAACGCCTTTTCTTCAACACTACGGATTTGTGCCGCCAACAACTTTTCAGCTAATTCATCCTTTGCAAGTTTTTTCTCCACCACCGTCTCCAATAGTTGTGTTTTCTTTGCCGTGTAGGTGTCGAAGCTCGCAACAACACTATTCTTTGTCGACGACTCGCTATCGGTCTTTTTGCCTTTTCTTTTCCGTGTAGGATTTGTGTCGTCATTCAGATCCGGAATAACAGTCTCAGCGTTGTCATTGCTTCCCGACTCTTAGTAGCCCGATTCCGACGACTTTCTTTGTTTGTCGTAATTAGACGAAGATGCTTGACCCACACATGGTTGTTTCAACCATTTGTCTACTTGCCTAACAATCTCTCATGCTTCAATATGACTAAAATACTTGCCGTTTGTTTTCTTATCGTAATCGACCAAGGCATTTTTCATGATGTTAACATCGCGACACCCACTCTCACGAAGACGCTTCTACAATTATAAAAGTAAGAAGTATAAATTAATACAAGTATACAAATACATAGTATAAAATGTATAGAGTTTAAAAATTACTTGTTGGATGAATAGCTCGTTAAAAAGACTCATGGCGGCATTCATATTTTGCTACTTTGTGTTCAAGCTATGATGAGTTCGAGTAGTATCTTTCACGTTTTCCTTGAAATGTTCTAGAATTCTTTTCCAAAAACTATCTCTAGTTTGTTCATTACTGACTTTTTTACATGTCGAGATATGAACCCGCGCTTTTGCCAAAGCCACCTCTTCGGCCGACGTCCAATTTTTTTTTCCCGCTTTATTCGATTGTCTTCTTTTTCGGACATCGTAGTTTTCTTGAAGTTCTTGAACATCTTCATCATTTTGTGGTTGCGTTTCGGCAACAAAATCAACTTCATCATCCTCGTCATCATATAGCGGTAGTTCTTGTTCGACACTTGGTTCACGCCGCGAAGGACCTTCACGGATGTCATTGAACGCGTCGAAGTCACTTGTAAGGTTAATCGTGTATTGGTTTGGATTCATCGGTGGAGGTTGGGGATAATAGTGAGCGGGTTGAGGACTCATTTAAGGATAGTATGGTGGAGAACCCATTTGAGGATAATAGTGAGCGGGTTGAGGACTCATTTGAGGAACGTAGGGAGCGGGTTGTGATTGAACTTGCGGACGAACGGGTTTAGATCGAGAGCCCCGTCCATGACCTTTGGATGAGGTTGAAACACCTTTTGATTTCTTTGGATCCATGCTTAATTAATGGTTAAAGTATGAGAGCTGGAAGTGGTTAATAAACTGTGAATTGAAATTGGTTAAAGTGTTTATTTATAAAGGGATAAATAAAGGGATTTTTTTTAATCCCCAACGTTCAAAAACTAGCCGTTGGAACGGCTATATTTTTCTTCCCCATGCCCATGATTCAACGGCATACATTGTCGAGCTCCTCGATGCCGAAGCCATGCTGCATAGGTGGCAGCGGTGTTGATTAGCGGCATGAGGCATGCCGAAGCCATGCCGAGCCCCACTCCCACCCCCTTAGGCTTTTGTTTCCACCGCAACAATTCTTTTACAATTTTATTTTCCGGAAATATATATATATGTCAACTAAACATAAAAGGGTGATAATAAAGCGAAAAAACAGACTCGCAATAAAATCTAGCTGATGATGACGGAACCGTTGTGAATGCAAGAAACAAATAACAAAGAATAAAGATTCAATAAACCTTCAAAAAGTGCTCAATCAAGACTTGGAAAGAAACATTCTTTTCTTATTGAATAATTCGTGATTGTCCTTAAACATAAACGTATTACAATTAACTAGCAGGGCACTCGCGCCTTGCAGCGGCGGATACCCTGAAATAAAATTTTTCGATGAATAATGTATTTTAGTTTATTATGTTCTTTTTGACAATAATTTACGGATATCAAGAATTTCGTATAGCCCGTGCCCGTTCGGGCTCGAACCCGTTGGCCCGTGCCTGTTCTGGCTCGAGCCCGTTTGGTCCGCGCCCGTTCGGGCTCAAGCTCATTTGGTCCAGTTGCCCGTTCGGGCTTGAATATTTGTATAATGTGCTTTATTATTTGTAGTAGTGAAATTTAATGCAGGAATTATGTTTAATTTTGTTGTACAATATGCTTGATAATTTGTATTTTTTATGTAAGGAGTGTTTTAATAACTGTATTAATTGTATTTATTGACCAGTTAAATAATTGACTACATTAAATTGCATTAATGTTGTGTTTTGTTGTACACTATGCTTCTTGTCTTGTACGTCTAAAANGAGGATAATAGTGAGCGGGTTGAGGACTCATTTGAGGAACGTAGGGAGCGGGTTGTGATTGAACTTGCGGACAAACGGGTTTAGATCGAGAGCCCCGTCCATGACCTTTGGATGAGGTTGAAACACCTTTTGATTTCTTTGGATCCATGCTTAATTAATGGTTAAAGTATGAGAGCTGGAAGTGGTTAATAAAATGTGAATTGAAATTGGTTAAAGTGTTTATTTATAAAGGGATTTTTTTTAATCCCCAACGTTCAAAAACTAGCCGTTGGAACGGCTATATTTTTCTTCCCCATGCCCATGATTCAACGGCATACATTGCCGAGCTCCTCCATGCCGAAGCCATGCTGCATATGTGGCAGCGGTGTTGATTAGCGGCATGAGGCATGCCGAAGCCATGCCGAGCCCCACTCCCACCCCCTTAGGCTTTTGTTTCCACCGCAACAATTTTTTTACAATTTTATTTTCCGGAAATATATATATGTCAACTAAACATAAAAGGGTGATAATAAACGAAAAACAGACTCGCAATAAAATCTAGCTGACGATGACGGAACCGTTGTGAATGCAAGAAACAAATAACAAAGAATAAAGATTCAATAAACCTTCAAAAAGTGCTCAATCAAGACTTGGAAAGAAACATTCTTTTCTTATTGAATAATTCGTGATTGTCCTCAAACATAAACGTATTACAATTAACTAGCAGGGTACTCGCGCGTTGCAGTGGCGGATACCCTGAAATAAATTTTTTCGATGAATAATGTATTTTAGTTTATTATGTTCTTTTTGACAATAAATTTACGGATATCAAGAATTTCGTATAGCCCGTGCCCGTTCGGGCTCGAACCCGTTGGCCCGTGCCTGTTCTGGCTCGAGCCCGTTTGGTCCGCGCCCGTTCGGGCTCAAGCTCATTTGGTCTAGTTGCCCGTTCGGGCTTGAATATTTGTATAATGTGCTTTATTATTTGTAGTAGTGAAATTTAATGCAGGAATTATGTTTAATTTTGTTGTACAATATGCTTGATAATTTGTATTTTTTATGTAAGGGGTGTTTTAATAATTGTATTAATTGTATTTATTGACCAGTTAAATAATTGACTACATTAAATTGCATTAATGTTGTGTTTTGTTGTACACTATGCTTCTTGTCTTGTACGTCTAAAAATTATGTGCATTAAAGTGTTGTACACTATGTTTCTTTTCTTGTAAGTAGTAGTCATTATAGTCATTAATAACATTGAATAGCATCAATGTTGTAAGTCTGAAAATATGTCTGAAAATTACATCATGCTTATTTTGTTGTACGCTATGCTTATTTTGTTGTAAATCTAAAAATTGGTTGCACCTATTGTACATTGTGCTTAAATGGTTGTAATTTTTGGTGAATGGGTGTTTTTAATAGCATTAATGTTTTTTGATAGAATTTTGGTCTTAAAATGACACCACGCTTTATTTTGTTGTACAATATGCTTACTTTGTTGTAATTCTGAAAATTGGGTGCATTAAAGTGTTGTAAACCATGCTTAATTTCTTGTAAGTCTTAAAATTTTGGAGAGAGAGTCTGATGTGTCGTGAATAGTATAGTATATATCCAAGCAATTTCTCAACAAATAAGAAATTACCCGGGTCATGTCCGTGCGAAGGTTAAATGAAATCTCGTTATCCGGATCGTAAAACGTGTAGTGAAAATGGTAAAAGTGATAACGATGAAAATTACACTAATGATAAGCAAATAAAGCACAATCAAGCAATTTAACAAGTATATCACGTAATCAAGGTACACGTAAGCTAAAAACGTAAATATAAATTAAGAAACGTAAAATAAAACGTCACGTAACAATTAAAAATGTAAAAGTTAAGCAAATCTAATCCTAAGGGTGAAATTTAAATTTTTCTAAGTTAAAAATAATAAAATAAAATTTTAGAAAAGAAAATTTTTAGAAAAAGAAAATTATCATTTTTGTCTTTTTATTTTTATTTAAGAATTAAAAACTATTTTTGTATTTTTATTTAATAAAAGAAATTTAAACTAATTATAAAATTAAAGACTTAATCTATAAATCTAATTTTGAAAAATCTTACTAAACTAAAAACTAATTTTTAAAAATAAAAATGAAAATTATTTTTGTCTTTTTGAATTTATTATGAATTAAACATGATATAAAATCTAAATAGAAAATAAATAGTAAAACTATTCAAATAAATCTGGAAATTTTTATGTAAAATCTAAAATAATATTCTAAACCTACTGGAAAAAGAAAATTCTAGAAAATAAGCAGTTAAGTGCTTATTAGCTCAAAAAGCAGTTTGTGAAAAGTGCTTATAAATAAGCAGTTTGACAAAATTAAGTCAAACTTTCCCAAAATGACCTTAAGACTCAAATAAGCTCAGAAACACTTGAATTTGACCAAAAATAAACTTTGATTATGCAATGCTAGCCAAAACATGGTCAAATAAGCACTTATATTCACCAAATAAGCACAAATGGACACCAATAAGCACAGGACTCTGAAATATGCTCAAACACCCTCAAAGAAACTTAAATGAAGCAAAGGATCTCAGTTAACAAGCCAATACAAGCAATTGCACACAAACTGAAAATTCAGCATATGCAATGAAATGGGACAAACTAGTGGCTCAAAAATAAGCACTCAAAAAGCTAACAAATGAAATGTAAGGGGGGGAAATTTAAGATCACCAACCAGAGAACACAGAAAATGCAGAAGCCCTAATTTCCAATGGCCAATTGAAACTCAATTTGAGCAAAGTTCAGCTGCAAAAATCCTATAAGGATGCTACAGTTGCTTGTGTTCTTGAATTGGGACAGAATAGAGACCTATTTTATTCCTATCTAGAGTGATTGGAAATGATGGATCTTTGTTAAATCCTAATGTATGCTAGCTTAACTAATCCCAGATACAATATCAAGGCCTACTAACTACTCTAGCTCACCTAAATTTGATCTACAAGTGAGCTAAGTGCAACTGTCCTGCACCTACCTTTGACTATTGAATATTGATCTAAGTTTGACTTTAATGAGTTTTAATCTACCCTAGTTGGAATAATATGAAGTATTAAGCTGCTTTTAGACTAAATTAAGCCAATACTACTACTATTGCAATAATCTAATGAAACTTGCACAATAAAATCTACCACAGTTAACTGTAACTTAAATTTTAAGAGCAATTTTGATTTTTCTCTTTTGACCTACTGATTTTATGCAACTAATATCCTATATGAACTCTAGGTGTGAAGTCTAAACAACTTATACCCACTGAAACACAAACAAACACAGCAAACCACTCTATTCCAAACACTCCTTTAAACTACCTCTAATCACTAGTCTACTGATTTTGAACCTCAAATCTCCACAACACTGATCAAACTTAGTCACAAAACACTCACTAGCATCAAATCAACTCAAAGCAACAACAATATTCCACTGTATCTCACAATCTCAGATCTAACAATGTTATGCAGTCACAAGCCAAATCAACTCAGAACACAACAGATTAATAAACAACTTAACTAATATAAGATCTAGCAAACTAACATCAAACAACTATAAATCAAATAGTAATAAACTATATTAACCAGATCTATACTATATTTTTTAGAGGAACAAAAATAAGCAAGGACTTACAAATTTCTTCCTCCTCAGCAACAATTGAGGAGGTTCACTAAGCTTGCCTGTCTTTAGACAGGCTAGGGGCTTCCCTTATTCCACCTAGACTATCAAACTAACCACAGTTCATCACCATCTTGATACAGTTGACTTTTTGTTGACTATTTAGGAAAATAGAGATTATGAACTTATTTCACTAAACTAAGCTCACTATAGCTATGAATAAGCTAGAATGAACCTGAACTAATTAAAACCTAGCTTATTGAAGCTAGTTTTTTGAGATTTTGAAAAATATTTTTATTATTTTTATTTTATTTTCTGATTTTTTTTTTTTTGATTATATGAAAAACAATAAACCATTAACTAATTAATGACTAAAAATGATTACTAGGTATGAATGAAACAGTAAACAATCTAATTTAAACTATGATTAATCTAAATAGAGATTATAAGTAAACTTGAAAAACTTTAATAAAAAGAAAACTAGGATTTCATTAATAGAACTAAGTTACAATACTTTGAATATGAAAATTACAACTGGGAAAACATTTAAACAGCATAACAATATAAAAACCTACACACTTTGAGCTTATGAGAGAGGGGTATATATAGCTTGAGAGGTGAGGTCTTGGATCCTTCTAGCACTCCAGCTCATCAATCCGTGTGAGTTTGTGTTTCTTTTGAGCTCATATCAACCCTTGATTAATCCTTGGTCCCCAATCTTCAATTTACAGCCATTGGATTGAATATTCCCAATCATTGGCACACGGATTGCCATGCTGTCATTCCCTGACACGCTTGTCAGCTTCTAGAAGCGTGTGATATGACCCTTGTGCCCTTAATTGTGGTGAATTGGATGAATTTGATGGTAACAGTAATTAGGGTTCATGAACTGCTGGGTAATAAGAATTGGGGGGCGGGTAAATGTGTTGGGGATTTTTAATTATTGTTTGACCGGGGTAATAATTAGGGGTTGACTTGGGTTGTGGTAACAGGTGGGTTTGGGCTCGGGTTTTGGGCTTATGGGTTAAAGGGTTAAATGTTATTGGGTTTATTAAATATTAAGGGCTGGTTTTGGTTTAGTGAAAATAGGAAATTGGTTTAATAAAATGACAAGGACCAAAAGTGTATAATCTGAAATTATAGGGACCTATGCTGCCATTTTTCCAAAGAGTGATCCAAGGGCTTTTATTGTCGATCTCTGATTCTTTAAGGGTTGACTTTGACTTTTCTCCAAAATATACTTCAAGGGATCATTTTTGACAATTTCTGAAAGATGAGGGACCAATCTTGCCAATTCTTCAAACTTCATTCAAGGACCAAATTTGACAAGATATGATTCTCCAAGGTTGATTTTTGACTTTATGAGCTTAATTCTTTCCGCGGCTTCGGCTTTTGACACTTTCCATTCTCGTGCTCGTTTTTGTCGGTTTTCTTTGATTTTATGTCCATTTGTGAAATATGCGTACCTGCACAATCACAAACACAAAAACACAATATCTTTGGCATTTATGGTTAGTTTTTGGTCGTTTTGGTCTTAATTTGGTCGTTTTGGTCATTCATGCTTTATATGTAGTATAGATTATACTATAATTAAGTCTTGGAAAGAAAGCCAAAGATCTTTACAAAAATTAAATACCGAAACAAATCATAATTGACAACTATTAAAAATAAAATAGATACTAATACCTAGGGAAGTATTTCTCAAGTCTTCTGTCAGACTTCGTCCTTGTCGAGCTTATATTTGGGCCGAGTCTAGAGTGTATGGGACTTAGCCAATGGGTTGAAGGTCCTATACGCTATCATCAACTAACTTCCACCATTTGGTATGTCATACCAAATCCCAAACCAATTTACCAATTTGAACCCATTTGCCAAACAACTTATATTCGAGCAACTTCAACTATTCGCTTAATTTCAACTTCAACAACAACTCCGACAAACCCAAAATTTTCAACAACATACTAACAAATCCAACTGTTAGGAATACGATTTTTGTATAAGAAAGATTCGGTCACCCCAGATATGATTAAGCATTGTTTAGCTCGTAGTAGTTACATTAGTTAGTAATACGTAGTTTAGAATTAGATTAGTTCGCGGAAGAAGGACGGGTCTTTACCCACTGTATACCTGATCCGCAGCCCAAGTGGCAAAACCCATGTATATAAACCCCTCTCCATCCTTGGAGAGGGTAAGCCTTCTCTCATAATTCTATTTTCTTTTCTTTTTTTTTTGTTTTTCTCTCAAGGCTTCATCTCTTTCTCTCTCTAACTTTCTCTCTCTAGAATTTCTTTCTTTCTTTCTTACCTTCAACGAGCCAAACCACAAGTATAATTGTGTTTGTGATGTTAACTAGTATCCTACAATTGGTATCAAGAGCCATCGTTACATCCTAGGGATCATAGAACTTGTGGTGTATGGTTTGTTTTGGGTTTCTACTAGTTTAGGGTGGTTTTGACTCATTTTGGTGCTCGTTCGTGGTGTATCTTGTGATCTTTCTTGTACTTCTAGGATTAGAAAGGATAGATTCATCTAGTTTCTCAGCTGGTTGGACTATATCTAACATTTGTGAGGTGTACGAATGGGTTTTGGAACTTTTTCTTGCCAGCGGTTAGCTCCATGTTAAAGTATTCTTCACAGCGGTTAGTTTGGGAATTCAGCGGTTAGTAGTAGCGGTTAAGTACAAGTAGTGGAGCGAACATTACGCCGTACTCTGTACTGTATCAGCGGTTAAACTCCAGCGGTTTACCTCACAGCGGTTAGTTTGGGTGTTTAGCGGATAGNCTTGCCAGCGGTTAGCTCCACGTTAAAGTATTCTTCACAGCGGTTAGTTTAGGTATTCAGCGGTTAGTAGTAGCGGTTAAGTACAAGTAGTGGAGCGAACATTACGCCGTACTCTGTACTGTATCAGCGGTTAAACTCCAGCGGTTTACTTCACAGCGGTTAATTTGGGTGTTTAGCGGATAGTAATAGCGGTTAAGTACAAATAGTGGAGCGAGCATTACGCTGTACTTTGTACTGTGTTAGCGGTTTATTCACAGCAGTTAACTACTCAGCGGTTAAGTCAGTAGTGGTTACTTTACTAGCGGTTACTCTGTCCAGCGGTTACTATTCCAGCGGTTAAGTATCATCGGTTAAGTCTTAGCAGTTAAGTTTTAGCAGTCATTACATCAGCGGTTCACTCTTCAGTGGTTACTTTACTAGCGGTTACTCTGTCAGCGGTTACAGTACCAGCGGTTTACCTATCTTAGTGGTTTTCCTGGTTGACTTTAGTAAAATCCCGGGAAAGAATTGATTTCTCGGTTTAAGTCACGTGAGTTGTAAAATCCCGTCTAAGACCTTGTCATCATGACTACTGTAACATCTATTGATGATATTCAAGCTGCTGGATCTGACACTCGACCTCCAATGCTAGAAAGAACGGACTATGAGTCTTGGTCACAAAGAATTCGCTTATATTGTCAAGGCAAAGAAAATGGGGAGAACATTCTGAGATCAATTGATGAAGGGCCATTCCAAATGGGCACTACCAGAGATGTTATCTCCACTGGTGATGATGGGACAGTCACCCTTGGAATTGACAGACCTCGAACGTACAATGATCTGAATGAAGCTAAAAAGAAACGATATGATGCTGACATTCGTGCTTCAAACATTGTGGTACAAGGGCTACCAAAGGACATATACAAACTGATTAACTTCAACACTGAGGCTAAAGCTGTATGGGACAATGTCTAAATGTTGCTAGCTGGTTCAGAATTAACAAAGGAAGATCGTGAGTCTCAATTGTACGATGAATTCGAGCACTTTAAGATGAACCCTGGTGAAAGCATCAATGATTACTATGTCAGATTCCACAAGCTTGTGAATGACATGAGAATGATCAGAATGACAATGCCCAACATCCAACTCAACTCAAAGTTCGTCAATAACATGTCGCCAGAATGGGATCGATTTGTCACGGCTGTGAAGCTAAACAAAGGTCTCAGAAACACCAACTATGAGCAACTCTATGCTTATCTACAACAACATGAGAAACATGCCATGTATGATCGTCAGCTAAGAGAAAAGTTTCATCCCTCAAATGATCCTCTTGCTCTAATCTCCAGTGCTCAAGGTTTCAACCAATTCTCAGCTGACTTAATCAACCCTCCAATCACTACTCAAGCAACACAGAATCAGTCTTCTCTTGGTCAAGCCTCAATGCAATCAGCAAGTGTCAAAACCAACTCACAAGAATCGGGAAATTCCTACATGGACAAGAGAATTGATAACCTCTCCAATCAAGTCTCTCTACTGGTTCAACACTTCAGAAGCACTCTTCCTCAAACCAACAATCAACTCAGAACCTCATCTAATCCACGTAATCTTGCTGTTGTGGAAGATGGGCGTGTTGTGGTTCAAGGAAGACAAAATGTCCGAGGAAATGCTCAGAACAGAATGGGAAATGGCAATCAAGGACAAGGAAGGCAAATCAAGTGCTACAATTGTGGTGGGCTAGGTCATATTGCAAGAAACTGCACTGAACCAAAACGTCCTCAGAACTCCGACTACTTCAAAGATAAGATGCTGTTGATGCAAGCACAAGAGAATGGAGTTAAATTGGATGAGGAACAGCTGCTCTTTCTTGCTGGTGATGAAGGAAACTCCTTTGATGCTGATGTGGATGATCAACCAGTCCAGGATCTTGCTCTAAATGACCCGAACATCTTCCAGGCTGAAGATTGTGATGCATTTGATTCTGATGTTGATGATGAACCTACTGCACAAACCATCTTTATGGCCAAGCTTACATCTGCAGTCACATCGGCAAATCAATCAGGATCATCAAAATCATCCATCATTTCTGAGGTACTCAAATTATATGACACATATGAAACAAGTGCCATTCCAACGATACTCGATGAGGTTCATCAAACTAGTATTGTCACGCCAGATGATGTTGGTTTGAAAAACACTAATGTTCTCTCAAAACAACAACATATGGATAACAATAAAGAGTCTGATGAATCTAGTAGAGCATCTGAAGATACACATGTTGACGATGTGATGCACAATCAAAGGACTCATAACGAAGTAAACCACACCGACACTATTGATTCAAATTCTGCTGATATGGGTAATAGCAATGTTGTCCCATATGAACAATACTTGAAACAAAGTGTCGAGACTGCTTTACCAAGTGATGACTCTTCCGTTAATAATGATACTTGTGAATATGTTGAATATACTGCTGTTATACCTGATGACACCTTAACCACTAGGATTAATATTCTTAAAGATCAGGTGAATATGTATCAACAACGTGCAAAATTTGAGTTAACCGAACGTGAACAGAAAATGAATTGGCAAATGTGTACATATATTACCGAAAGGAATTTAAAGGAAGAAGAGTTAAGAGGGGAAATAAAATCTTTGCAAAATCAAATCGATCAAACTGTTAAACAAAAACAGGAGATTCAAAATAGTGTCAACACACTAAAATTAGATTTTCAAAGTAAGGAAGCCAAACTTCTAAACGATTTTTCCCAATTAAAGGCCTTAAAGAACAAGCTTGAAAACAAATTGTACACACAAGGCCAAACCATTCAAACTGCTCAAATGATACAAAAGCACATTAAGCTTCGTGATAAACATAGTGATAAGGAGACAGGAGTGCCTAAAACTAATTATCTTAGGAGCGTTAGTGCCTCTCAACCTGCCTTATATGACTTCAATGTGATGCTTAAACCCAATCATGATCCCCCTGATGTGCGTGATACAGAAGAGATTGATGTAAGTGAAACTGAAAATAGGAAAAGACTTGAGGATAAGATGAAGGATCCCATGTGCATTGCAAAGCGTGTTAATATCAAGCCCCATAACTACTATGAGCAGAACCGATTGACTGTCTTTGTGCCCCAAACTAGGTTAACCCCTGAACAGATTTTTTGGGCCTTAGATGTGGAAAAAATGAAAGCTGAACTTCTTATGGCTACCACTCCCCTTAAGTTTGCTAAACCAACGGTGTATCCTCCCAATACACCCATGAACCTAGTTCAGATAGCACTTCCCACTCAATGTAAAACTCTTATTAGCATGTATGTACTGTATCAAATGTTTGCGGATTTTGACAAAACATGTAAAAAGAGGATTACTCCAACGGGAATTACTGAGGGGGAAAGGGGTTTTGAAGTTACAAAAGAATGCTATCTCACAGAAGTCATTCCGTTTTTTAAACAAATCAAAAACCATTTTGAATACATGGAAACGTCCCTTAAACTAGAGATCAATGAAATGAAAGAGGTGTTTAAAAACCAGGAACGTGAAGGAAAACAAACTGTAATAGATCTTCAACATAGTGAAATTGCGAGGAAGAATGCTCTCATCATGAATGATAATTTGATTGCTATGTGCATTGCTCAAGATGTGTTTTATACTGCTACTGATTCTTCTTTAACTGCTTCCCAATTTCATGATATGTCTGTTACATTAAAGGTTTTCCAGAATCGTGTTGTTGAGCTTGAGGGGGAGAATTTAAAACTGCGCGAAAAAATTCAAAAAGATGATCATGATAACATGGTCAAGCAATTTTCAAAACTAGAGGTTGATAATCTTAACTTGCAATTAAGATACCAACATCTAGAAGAAAGAATTAGAAACTCAAATGCCAAGACATCTTCGGATGCTCCTGAATTTGATGCATATTTTGAATAAGCCAAAAGGGATGAAAGAATTCACGCTCACACTAACACGATTCGGAAACTGAAGCTTCAAATTGCTCATTCTAAGACGAATAAATGTGATGTGATTGATAATAAATGTGATGTGATTGATTCCCAGAAACCTCCGTGTTTAGATTCTCAAATCTGCAACTTCAAAATGTTATTAACGATTTGAAATACGAAAATGATTGTTTTCAAGCTGAAAACTCTAAAATCAAACAACATTACAAAGAGTTACATGATTCGATGAAGATCGTGCTTGATAAAAACAATGAAAAGATAACTTCTTTGCTCAAAGAAAATGAGAATCTAAAGACTCAGGTGAAAGGGAAAACAAAAAGAACTGATGTTGATGCCATTAATATTCCTCTTCCCCTTAGGAATAATGCGTTTGTTCACAGTGAGTACCTGAGGTATCTCAAGGATTGCCTAGATATCCTCTGCAAAACTATTGAAGAGGTTAGAATAGTGAGCCCTGCGGACATTGGCATCCGTGATGTGTATTATTTCACTAACAGATCATATGAGCTTTTAGATTATGCCATTGGTACATGTCCTAAAGCTGTTTGCATGCGTGATAAGTCTAATGATTTCTCCTCTAAGGTTAAGAACAAGCATGTTGCCTTTAAAGTGCCCATAACATCACCAAAACATAACACATCAGATACCAAAAATCAAACAGCAGTTTCTCGTTCTAATACTCCCATCATTAATTCTACAGGAGTAAAAGCTGTCACTAATGCTAGCGGGTCAAAGTTTAGTTGCAATACAAGGAATGATAGGACTTCGCCAGCTAAAAGTGCTCAAGGAAAGAAAGTAGAAGACCACATTAGGAACAATAAGACTGATCTGAACGTTGAGAATCGTGTTGATTCTAGTATTAGCTCTAGGCGTACTGTAATTAATTCGAATTCTAAAACCAGTTGTGAGATCTGTAATAACTATTTAAATTTTGGTAATCATGATGTGTGTGTTAAGACATGTTTGTATGCTTCTAAAGTATCCCCTGGTTGTCATACTGTTTATTATAATCGTGTAAAACATGTTTGGAAAGCAACAGGAAGGAAGTTTACTAATGTTGGCTATCATTGGAGACCCACTGGAAGAATAATGTCAATAGGAAGTCATCGCCCCTTTGCCAAACAGTCTAATCCTAAGTTTCCCAACATTAGGATTTGGAAGAAATCTGGTAGAACTTTTCCTATAGGAACCCAATGTGCTAACCATAAGTCTAGTTCCCCAGCATATCATGTTATGACTAAGGTCACTATTAATTCTTCCAATTCTGATGTTTGTGCTAACCAATCGGAACCCACTTTTGGTTGGGGATCCAAGTTTGTCCGTTATCCATATCTGTCTGATTTCAAATGCAGGTCGTACAAATCGCCCTGTGGTATTTGGACTCAGGCTGCTCAAAACATATGACGGGGGATCGCTCGCGGCTCAGAAATTTCGTGAAAAAGTTTATCGGGACTGTTAGATTCGGGAATGATCATTTTGGTGCAATAATGGGTTATGGAGATTATGTGGTTGGTGACAGCGTTATCTCTCGGGTATATTATGTAGAAGGTCTTGGGCACAATCTATTCTCCGTAGGTCAATTTTGTGACTCAGATCTAGAAGTTGCCTTCAGAAAACACACTTGTTATGTTAGAAGATTGGATGGTATGGATCTCCTGAAAGGCAGACGCGGCACAAACCTCTACACTATATCCATTGAAGACATGATGCAATCATCTCCAATCTGTCTACTATCTAAGGCTTCCAAGACCAAGTCTTGGTTGTGGCATCGTCGTTTGAACCATTTGAACTTCGGTACCATCAATGAACTTACTCGTAAAGATCTTGTTCGAGGCATGCCCAGGCTGAAGTATGAAAAAGATCATCTTTGTTCCG
Source organism: Artemisia annua (assembly GCA_014162995.1). Classification (NCBI taxonomy): domain Eukaryota; kingdom Viridiplantae; phylum Streptophyta; class Magnoliopsida; order Asterales; family Asteraceae; genus Artemisia; species Artemisia annua. The sequence goes on from LBNU01023739.1 coordinate 42,119, forward strand.
CTTGTCAGCTTGGTAAAAGCAAGAAGCATACTCACAAACCCAAAACCATCAACACCATTATGGAAGTTCTTCATACCCTTCACATGGACCTTTGTGGTCCCATGAGAGTGCAAACCATATTTGGAAAGAGATATGTGTTAGTGATTGTTGATGACTACTCTCGTTTCACATGGGTCAAATTCCTCAGATCCAAGGATGAAACACCTGAAATCATCATCAAACTAATCAAGCAGCTGCAAGTTGGACTCAATAAAACAGTCAGATTCGTCCGCACAGATAATGGAACGGAGTTTGTCAATCAACAACTTACTCAGTTTTATGAAGATCTGGGAATTAGTCATCAAAGGAGTATACCTCGAACCCCTCAGCAGAATGGAGTCGTTGAAAGACGAAACCGTACACTTGTAGAGGCAGCACGAACTATGTTGATCTTCTCCAAAGCTCCTATGTTTCTCTGGGGAGAGGCAATTGCAACGGCTTGTTACACTCAGAACAGATCACTAATACATCCTCTTCACTGCAAAACTCCTTATGAGCTAGTGCATGAAAGAAAACCCGACCTCTCTTTCCTTCGTGTTTTTGGTGCATTATGTTACCCAAACAATGATAGCGAAGATTTGGGAAAGCTAAAGGCAAAAGCTGATATTGGAATTTTTGTTGGGTATGCACCAAACAAGAAGGGTTATCGAATCTACAACAAAAGGTCCCGACAAATCATGGAAACCATCCATGTCACGTTTGATGAGCTGACCGAGCAAACGGTTCCTGAATACTCCAGTTCAGGACCCGCATCTAATCTTTGGACTCCTGGACCCATTAGTTCAGGACTTGTAAATTCTTCCACCACAGATGCTCCTTCTGTGCCACCTACCTGTGAGGACTTGAAGAAATTGTTTGATTCAATGTATGATGAGTATTTTGAGCCTCAACAGAGAGTCGAACCTGAACAACAAGTCATAGATCCTGATGCTGCTGCTAATGATGAACCTCAACCCACAAACGGGCCTTCCATCTCCATCTCTATTAGTCAGAATGCTCCATCATCTAGTCATACCAATCACACAGATCAACACTCTTCAATTCCACAAGAAGAAGCATCTGATAACACCTTTGAAGTGAATCCTTTTACTCAACCACCTGATGAACCTTTTGTCAACATATTTGCTCCTGAACCATCTACTTTGGCAACCTCCTCAGAAGATTCCAACACTGCTACTTCAATTCCCAATCATCAACTTCATGAGCATATCAGGAAATGGACAAATGATCACCCGATTGACAACATCATTGGTAACCCATCTAGGCCAGTATCTACACGACGACAACTTGCCACAGATGCTTTATGGTGTTTTGTTAGCAACGTGCTGTCCAAAGTCGAACCAAAGAATTATAAAGAAGCATTGACTAAAACGTCCTGGTTCACTGCAATGCAAGATGAAATCCATGAATTTGACAGACTAGATGTTTGGGAATTAGTGCCCCCTCCCGACTGTGCAATGATTATCGCCCTCAAATGGATCTTCAAAGTGAAGCTTGATGAATATGGTGAAGTGTTAAAGAACAAAGCTCGACTTGTGGCCAAAGGGTTCAGACAAGAAGAAGGCATCGACTTTGAGGAATCATTCGCACCAGTTGCCAGAATTGAAGCCATCAGAATCTTCCTTGCCAATGCAGCCAGTCAGAACATGGTTGTATACCAAATGGATGTGAAGACTGCCTTTCTCAATGGACACTTAAAGGAAGTAGTATATGTAAGTCAACCAGAGGGGTTTGTTGATCCTGAACGCCCTAATCATGTCTATCGCTTGAAGAAGGCACTATATGGTCTTAAACAAGCACCCAGAGCATGGTATGATACACTGTCCAAATTTCTTCTAGCCAACCAATTCACCAAAGGTGTTGTCGATCCTACCTTGTTCACAAGAAAGTTGGGAGAGCATCGTCTCCACGTTCAGATCTATGTGGATGACATTATCTTCGCATCAGCCGATCCACTAGAATGTGATAGGTTTGCACAAGAAATGAGTACAGAATTCCAAATGTCCATGATGGGGCAAATGTCGTTCTTCTTGGGACTTCAGATTTCTCAAAACCCACATGGTATCTTCATCAATCAATCCATGTATGCCATTGAAATACTAAAGAAATTTGGATTCGAATCATGTGAATCTGTTGATACTCCAATGGTTGAGAGAACTAAGCTGGATGAGGATATTGAAGGAGTACTTGTTGACCAAACCAAATACCAAAGCATGATCGGATCATTGATGTATCTCACAGCCAGCAGACCTGATCTCTTATTTGCTGTCTGCATGTGTGCTCGTTATCAATCCAAACCTACTAAGAAGCACTTAGAAGCAGTAAAAAGAGTCTTCAGGTACCTTCAAGGAACAATTCACATGGGCCTTTGGTATCCTAAAGACACTGCAATGGCTCTCACAGCCTACTCTGATGCTGATCATGCGGGTTGTCAAGATACTCGATGAAGTACTTCTGGCGATGCTCAGTTTCTAGGAGATAAGCTGGTTAGTTGGTCATCAAAGAAGCAAATGAGTACATCAATCTCCTCTACAGAAGCTGAATATATTGCCATGTCATCATGCTGTGCTCAAATTCTTTGGATGAGGTCTCAATTATCCGACTATGGCTTTAACTACAACAAAGTTCCGATGTACTGTGATAACAAGAGTGCCATTGCTCTTTGCTGCAACAACGTCCAGCATTCAAGATCAAAACAAATTGATATTCGACATCATTTCATCAGAGAACAAGTGGAAAAAAGAATTGTGGAACTCTACTTTGTGAGGACGGAATTTCAGCTGGCTGATATCTTCCCAAAGGCACTTCCTAGAGAACGGTTTCAATTCATTCTCCCACGTCTTGGAATGAAGAGCATCACTCCTGAGTCACTCAAAAGTCTTATAACACTTCCCACTCAATGTAAAACTCTTATTAGCATGTATGTACTATATCAAATGTTTGCGGATTTTGACAAAACGTGTAAAAAGAGGATTACTCCAACGGGAATTACTGAGGGGGAAAGGGGTTTTGAAGTTACAAAAGAATGTTATCTCACAGAAGTCATTCCGTTTTTTAAACAAATCGAAAACCATTTTGAATACATGGAAACATCACTTAAACAAGAGATAAATGAAATGAAAGAGGTGTTTAAAAACCAGGAACGTGAAGGAGAACAAACTGTATTGGATCTTCAACATAGTGAAATTGTGAGGAAGAATGCTCTTATCATGAATGATAATTTGATTGCTATGTGCATTGCTCAAGATGTGCTTTATACTGCTACTGATTCTTCTTTAACTGCTTCCCAATTTCATGATATGTCTGTTACTTTAAAGGTTTTCCAGAATCGTGTTGTTGAGCTTGAGGGGGAGAATTTAAAACTGCGCCAAAAAATTCAAAAAGATGATCATGATAACATGATCAAGCAATTTTCAAAACTAGAGGTTGATAATCTTAACTTGCAATTAAGATACCAACATGTAGAAGAAAGAATTAGAAACTCAAATGCCAAGACATCTTCGGATGCTCCTGAATTGATGCATATTTTGAATTAGCCAAAAGGGATGAAAGAATTCAAGCTCACACTAACGCGATTCGGAAACTAAAGCTTCAAATTGCACAATCTAAGACGAATAAATGTGATGTGATTGATTATAAATGTGATGTGTTTGATTCCCAGAAACCTCTGTGTTTAGATTTTCAATATCTTCAACTTCAAAATGTCATTAACGATTTGAAATACGAAAATGATTGTT
>LBNU01023740.1:1836-13536 GCA_014162995.1 Artemisia annua
TTATTATTATTATTATTATTATTATTATTATTATTATTATTATTATTATTATTACTATTATTATTATTATTATTATTACTAGTTTATGTTTCAAGTTATCGTCACGTCCAAACTAGAGTTACCATTTGTTTCGAGTCACAAGTCCGAGTCATGACCTCTCGGCTTATTATGTCATTCCAAGTCCAATAATCTAAGTATATATATATCCATGTTACGGCACTTGTCGGAGTCAACGATGACTAAAAAGTCAACGTGACACCAACTTGGCACAGGGTTCACAAGTATAACCACTTCAATAAAAACCAATTCGGCAAAACTAATCATACGGCTCGATACTCCTTTAACTAGATCCAAGCCTAACTTCCCCTTAATCCAACATCAACCAACAACAACTTCAGTTTCGACAACCTTAATATGCCGAGACCCTAGTGGTCGCGGTTTAGTTCTCGACTTCAACACTAACAATACAATCACAACTTAACATTAACAACAACTTTCCTCATCACAACCAAATGTTGCCGAGACTCTAATAGTCCCAGCCTACTCTTCTCGACACTAGTATGCAACAATCACATAACAACAACCAAAACCACTTCAACAATCCCTTGCCGAGACCATAAGGGTCTCGGCCTAGCCTTCCCCATCAACTCCATAAACAAAACGGACCAAGTCTCATGCGACCACAACCCCCATCCACGGCTATAACAACAGTAACCTAGTTACATTTCCAATCCTAATCCATTCGGCTTCTACCCCACCATCAATACCAATTCGGTTTTCAATCCAAACCTCAAAACAAGAACAGCAACTTGGAAAAACAAAAATAACGTGAGCTTAGGCTCACGGTCGGACTCAACTCGACAACAACAATAACGAGAACATCATTCATACCGTGAGCTTGAGCTCACGGTTACCAGACTCGACACACAATACGAGACACAACACAAACGGACACCAAACTAGTTTTAATCACGTTTTCATTAATAAAAATCATTTTCCCAAATGTTTTCAACAAGAATAACCCAAAACCCATTTAAGTCATCCGTGTTTGACACGGAGTTTTACACTCATCGAGGCACACTCGGTGCAAACTCAATGTTACTCACCTTCTAGGACCTCAAACTTCACGGATCTACAAAAATGAACAAGGATGGTGACGGTTTCATGCTCGAATGGCATGGATTCGTGGTGTAAATGATGGTTTGGAGGCGCGTGAATCACACCATATTGAAGAGGATGAGATGGAGATTAATTTGGAGGTGGTGGTGAGTATTGGTAGCCGGCGGTGATGGTGGCACAAGGGTGGCCGGCGGCTGACAAAGAGAGAGGGAGGGAAGAAGGAGATGAGATGTAAAAATGAAAATGATAAATGAAAAGGGGGTTAGGGTTATATATCCAGAAATTGCAAAATGGTCCCTGTCCTTCAAATATTTTCAAAACGGGGGTTGGAGTGAGGATTTACGGTGAAATTTTATTACACTCTCCCGAGACTTATATACTTTTATTCGCGAAAATTTACTAAACATTATCAACACGATTTTTAGTCGCCACCATTCACTTTAAATACATTTCCTATTAAATTTGATAGTCAACCCGTTTATAAAAGCAAAACGAAATCATTTCTCATTAAATTCCGACTCTCACTTCCCGAACTCATTTTTATCCTCGTAAGTTCTCAACACACTTTTCATACTCGTCATTATTTTTTAAATATGTTTTTCCACAAAAACGCGACCATGAATATGTCTCCGTTTATTTTTGAGTAACAAAATATATATTTCACGTATTATTAGGTTCCTAGTGCCAGAGTCGAAGTAGTGCATAATTTAACGCCATAGAAATGGTCTAACGACAAATATTCCACATAGTCAATCACCAATTCCCATGATTTCTGAAAAACCGTTTCAATAAAGTTTACGATTCATTTTAAATAATAAAACGACTTTCAAATCCGGTTTCCAAATTTACCAGTTGTCACATCCAGGCATAAGATTATATTTCAACATCCCCCCTTAATCTTTGCCTGGAAATACACCAAACAACCCATTTTAAAAGCAGCTTATTAAGTCGGAAAAAACTTCTTAATCCTATGGTCAAAGAAACTGCAGTTAGAACTGCATAAGAGATTTTATTTGTTTCAACAGCACTAGAATAATTTTATTTCTTACAAAATGCAAGGCAATATCCATGTTGAAAACATAACACAATATAATCTAAAAAACAACTCTTTTATAACCAAAGGAACAAAACCTGGAACCAGCAACCTGCTCTCAAGCAGGTAGTAATACAAAATACTTCAACCTGATTTCAATCAGGTAAGCAAGAAACAGAACAGTTTTAGTATCAAAGGGACCGAACCAAAGTACCACGCTGATCTTAATCAGCAACAACCAAGAAAGAAGGTAAACTGATATAAATCAGCAGCCAGTGTAACAACAACCTCCTCTCAAGCAGGTTAACACTAGAAACATCTTAAACCTGATTTCAAGCAGGTAAAAAATACAAACAGCTTGAACCCGATCTCAAGCAGGTAAGCAAAAAAAGAATAGCTTCAACCTGATCTCAAGCAGGTAAGCATGAACTAGCACCACACTTGATCTCAATCAAGTAAAGAAAAGAACTGAACCAACTCAAGTAAAAGTGTTCCCAGTTTCGACATTGTAGAACAAAGAAAGAAAAAAATATTTAAGATGTTGCAGAGACTATAACTTTTCATCCTCTGCATAGAATTTTTCTTTTTTAACAAAAAATGACTTCTTTCTTTTTCTTTTCCATGAAACTAAAGAACCATTCAACAACAACTAGTAACCAGCAATAGATAAACACGAAATAACCCTTTTTTGCCCAGTTTACATCAGCAAAGAGACATTCGGGCAACTGGTAATATGTAATCCTATCCTTAAACACAAGAGATAACTGTTCTCAAACAGTATCCAGGAACCAATAGCCAAATGCTTGATCTCAATCAAGAACAACAACAGAACAAAAGAGTAAAATTTTTAATTTTTTTTAATTTTATTAATTATTTTTTTTTTAGAAAATCAAAAGAGAATTTTCTTTGTGATAAAAATAACCCTTGATCAGTTTCAATCACTTCAGTCCCAAGAAAACACAAAGTTTTTTCAGATCTTGGTTAAGAGAAGTAGATTACAAGAAACTTTAAGGTTTTCAATCTTATTTGAACGTTACCAGACAATAATGTCAACAATAAAAGGCAACAAGGTTACTTGAACCTTGGCAGAAGGCAAGAACAAGCAAAAAGAGCAGACAGGCATGGATCCAACAAACACGACACAAAAAAGACCTAAACCTAGGAGGCAAAAAACCACAGGAGAAAAAAAAAAAAAAAAATTAAAGGCAGAAAAGCAATATAAGCATACCAAGCATAATGGCAAGAAAAACAATAAACAAGAACATAAAAGAGATAAAGGCATCACAAGAAAAGGCAAACACCACATGCGCAACATAAAAGGAGACTTCCTTACACCGCCTTCACCCTGTGCTGAACTGTAGGCTTTAGAAACATAATCTTGAAAAACGGACTTTGCTAGTTATTCATAAATAGAATAACTAATACAGTTTTAATCTTGAAGGAAAGACATTTTTGTATATCCTATTAAAACACATTTCTCTGTCAAAAACACATTTCTCTGTCATATTACAAAATTGGTCAAGATTATTAAGGACAGTAGCAAAGCAAAGATACCCAAAAGTTCATAAAGAACATTTTCTGTTTACAGACCAAATTATAGATTTTTCATTCAGCACTGAGGAAGGCAGTCAATAATCAAAAACATGCAGTGAGAATACAAACAGATTACAAACTAAGAGGAATTCCCCCTGAAACAGAAGGGATCTAGCAACAATAGGTAGATGCCGATGTTTCCACTCTGATTTTCTGAACTTTTTGTCAAACATCACAAATTGAAATATCATCTCCTTGATTAGTATCAATATCATTTTTTTTTGTTTTAAATAGACAAGGCCTGATCAGAGGATGACCAAGACTACAATGTCGCAAAGCTTTAGACAATCAGCAAATAAACATAAAACACTCAAATTCTAAGTCAATACCTTGATTCCCATCAAAGTAATACAACTCAGAGTAGAATCACCAGCATTCACCCTGTTACATTAGTGTAGGTCTAGGCACAATGGAAGGTCTAAAAGGAGTTACCAGAGGTATGAGACCTCTAATTATCCCCTCTAATAGTCAAACTGGAATAACACATAGAAGACAGAAACCTCTGCGAGATTCTAAACCAGAGACTATAACATATACTAGAAAGACGACAGATAGCCATAATGTAAAAACAGAGAGCAAATAGCCACGACAAGCAGGACAAAGGCAGTCAATCAAGCACTCAGGAAGAGAGGAGAACGAAGTTCCCAGGCTTTCCTTGCCACTCACGGTGGTAGGTCAAGGGCGCACACAAGCACAACCAACGGGTTAAAAAAGAAAGACAAGAATAGATAAACAATAATGTGCTAGATTAGCATAATCAATGACAAAAGAAAACAGATAAGCAAAAAACCAGCACAAAGCAGAAAATCAAAGAAGAACAAATATTCACCACAACACCTCAAAAAAACAAGAACCACCAAAATCACGCAGGTAGGAAACAATAACAACATCAATAATCCCAAAGCATATCATCCAGCAGACTAATGCAAGAAATTAAAAAACTGAAGTAAAGGAGAAGGGAGAGAGAGGTGTTACAGTGCATGTAATAATCCAAGAAGCAGCGGAATCAACAAAGGCTGATGTTCTTGATCACTTGGTCAAGAAACCAGCCCACCAGTGGATCAATTTTCCCAGAACCAATCACCACCAAACCCTGATTTTCAAACCAGATATTGGCCCCACGACACATTTTCCCAAACGTTCTTCTTACTCTTCTTCACCCCATCCATCTTTACGCTCATAGGTACATCATCAATGTCAGCCAAGACACTAGGCGCCTCAACAGCCGAAGCACTATTAATCATATTCACAACATCATTCACCATATCTTTAACATTCACAACTCTCTCATTCGTCATATCGAAAACCCGCGCATTATTACCCATACCATGAACAACATCAGTACTAGGATAATACAACATAGCATTCTCAAAACCAATTTCACATCAGCCGCGAAATCACCCACATTCGAATAAGACCCTTTCGACAAATTCGACATAACCGTGCCCAATTCCATCGGCCTTTTAATAATCTGATGATAATCATGTAAACCTAAACCAACAAAATCAACAAGGGCCTTAAATACCCAACTCATTTTATGCTTCACTAATTTCGTCAAAACCCGTTGGATTGAAAAACCCAAACCACCAAACACCAAGATTCACCAGAACAACCAGCACATCGATCAAGTACCCTTAAACCAACCACCAATCGAAGCCAGAGATTAAACCCCCAAAATTACCGAAACCCTAATTTTCTCAAAAATTGGGCGTTTTTGAAAAATCTTTTTGAATTAATCAATTAGAGTCAAAAAATACCACTTAACAATAGTTAATTGACTTTAATCGAATTAATTTTGAAGAATCCCAAAATCTTTGAAACCCTAACTTTTGAAAAGAGGATTTTTCAGAGCAACCTGGCTCTGATACCATGTAGAAAAACATAACATAAATCACAAAAACTTCTTTTATTATTAAAGAGCATAACCTGATAACAACACTGATCTCAATCAGTCAACAATAATCACAACTGCAATCTGATCTCAATCAGATAAACAACAAAGAACAACATATAACCTAATAACAAGCAGGTGTACAACAAGAGTAACATTGGCCTGAACTCAAGCAGGTTAAACAACCAACATCACAATCTGAATAAAATCAGACAACCAAGGATCACGGGTACTCCAGCTACACTGTCGTACCCCTAATATCTATATTGATATTAGTTCTATTACAAAACAAGGATCAAATGAAGCTGATAACAGCTTAACAAATAAGAAGAGAAAACAGCCTTTGGGTGGAAGTGGTATAACAGCTATGTATATAGCCGTTGGGAGAGAGAGAGACAAAGAGCTACATTGTTGAGAGAGAGAGCAGCCCAAATTGTTTGATCCTGAATGATAAACCGAGTATATATACTCCTCTTCCCAACGGCTCTATCCGATAATGACACAACTGGCCCTTCATCATTCCAACTTCATCAAACACGGTTTAAACTTCAAGGACAATATAACTGAAAATATAAGAATGACAAGATTAGTCCTTGTAATATATCCAGGCATAAGATTATATTTCAACAGAAATCCTACGTATATGTGTTTTCAGTCCTTAAGGAATAATCCATAAGTGTTTCCCAATAGTTATGATCCGAAATAACATCCTCAACCGAAAACATAAACAAACACCATTTGTTGCAGTTACTTTTAATTCGTACATTGCTCCCTATTCCACTACTTTGACGGAGTTAGTTAACCCTAGTCTCATTACTCGACTAAATGAGTTACACTCCATGAAATCATTGTTGTTGTCTTTCACGTGTTATAAGGCCCGTTAACGCAAGGTGTTTGCATTAGTTTTGTTTTTTTTAGCTAATTTGTAAGTTTTATTTTTATATCATTAGCATACACTAAGATAAAAAAGCAAAACTAATAAACATGTAAATCATATGCTCAACTAACATCCAAAAAACACCTCTTTTTAATTTTAAAAGTGAGTTCAATCACTACTATTTGGATAGAAAAAATTGGATTATTAGTTTACAATATAGTTTCTTCCAAATTTAGTAATTTAAATTCACTGTCGCATCGCAATTGCTTTTGCGGTTTGACAAAAGTTGAATACAACATCGAAATGCAAAGTTTATGTTATGCATTAGTCTTCACATTAGTAAGAGTCTAAGGTGGTTAAGTGTTAACTTTCTTAATATTAGTCAAAGTAGGAATTTAGCTTGAGTCCCAAGCTTTACGTCTTTCCTTTTCTTTTGTATTTACAACTGACTTCATGTCCATGTATGAGTCGGTTTCTTCCCCCTCATCTCTATAAAAGGAGGTGAGGGGGAGGGGTCTAGTCAGGTCATTCTTTCAAGGTTTAATACTAACGATCGGTTGAACCATCTTGTGTGTTATTTACTTTTCTGTATCGACTGCCGTGGTGTGTTCGACTTCACGATCGGGTTTATTCCGCTCTAGTTTCTAGGTTTGTTGATCGATAAATCAACAGTTTACATTGGTACAACTCCCACCAACATATCACATAAGGCTAGTGCTAATAACCACCAACATCATCACCGTCTCCTCAGCGCCACGTCAAATTCTCTTTCCATAATCAACATCACCACCAACATAATATAATAAGACAAGCAACATCACCACATTCTAGCCAACATTCTTAAACATGCTTTCAAGAATAACTTCTTAGTAAGTTAAGTATGAAAAAATAAAAAGTTATTTACCCATGATTCAAGCTAAGTAAATTTAGTGTTCTTATAAAAAACTCAAACCCCACTATACCAAAATAACCTCAAGAAAAAGATTATTCAAAGGCGAGTTTTCTGAATTTTAGTTTCTTTAATTTGCCCCAAAAGAACTTAAGTTAATAATAATAGCTTGATTAAGCCTTGAATAATTCTTAATATCAAAAAAATAATAATAATAATAAATAAATAAATAAAAAAAAATCTAATCGGTTCAAACAGATGTATAATATCATCACTATAAACATAAACCGTCAACATCGCATGTGATATTTTGTTCATCGATCTCTCACATAAATACATCTAGTGAGTCCTCCTGCGCCGATCTTGCATATAGTTAATGATTCATCACGTGTTTCCAATCAAATCTACTCCCACGCGAAGTGGATCGATCAATTGTTGTTGATTGTTGTCATGGGGTGTTTTGGGGTAGGGGTTTTGGTTGTGTTGATGCGGACACGAAATGGGACTTAAAGTGAGAGACGGCGTTTTTTTTATTATTTTTTTATTTTTTTATTTTATTTTATTTTATTTTTTATTTTTTTAAGTTTAACAATTTAGTCCGGAAGTATTAAAAGTTAAATCTAAATTTTTAAAATTTGTGCAAAATCAAGAAACTTTTACCCTTTTCTCTAGTTTTGAATGCATGATAAACAATGCTATTAAAGCAAAAGTTTGAGGAAATATGTAAATGTTAACGTTTTTTTTGGATGTATGTAAATGCTTTTTTTAAAACTCAATTAATATAACCATTACTTAATAAGGAATTGATTTAGTTTTTAAAAATGTCAAAACTTCTAATTAGGGTTTTCCTTTATTATATAAAAGATGTAAATGAACATATGATATTTCTCTTATTTTTTAAAAGTAAATAGGTTGTGTTTTTCATACTCAAGTTACTGGAGATTGACAAGTCTTTTAACTCATATGCACATGACCTAATCGAAGGATCTCATAACCGTTTTCGATGTTAATGTTTACATTGTGTGTAAACACTTTGTAAAAACTACTTTTTCCGTTTCAAATTAATTGTCCACATTTTCTTTTTAGGTTATTTCAAATTAATTTTCGGCTTCTAAAATAGATAGGAAATTTGATCGATATTAACATATTATCTTTATTTGAAATGGTTATTACAAACTTTCAATAACAAATAATTAATTAAAGGTAAAACTGTTATTCTGTAGAAAGTAAGAAAAAAAAGAAGTTACGATGATTATATGTTTTCTAAACTTTATGTTCATTGTCTGTAGCCATTTCTTTTTATTATTAATTTTTTTTAAACGGCAAATTTTTTATGTACATGTGTCAAACGAGGCTTGAACCCACAACGTATAGATTGATGGACAACTCATATACCGCTAGGCCAAAAGGCATTGTAGCCCATTATTTTGTGCCAGAAGAAGGAATAAGTTATTCCTTAATTTGTTCATGGGTTTCAAATGAAAGCCCAAATGAGTCTTTCAGGCCCATGGATCTCAAAATGAAGCAATAGCCGTCTTTCATCTTCTTGAATGAACAAAACACAAACACAATCATATAATTTTAGTTGTTGCAGAATCTACTAAAAAGAAGCAAACGAAATGGGTTTCAGGCGCCTTCTTGTAGAGGTTCGTTTTCTGTTACTTTTTTTTTTAACCAACCACCAATCGAAGCCAGAGATTAAACCCCCAAAATTACCGAAACCCTAATTTTCTCAAAAATTGGGCGTTTTTGAAAAATCTTTTTGAATTAATCAATTAGAGTAAAAAATATCACTTAACAATAGTTAATTGAGTTTAATCGAATTAAGTTTGAAGAATCCCAAAATCTTTGAAACCCTAACTTTTGAAAAGAGGATTTTTTAGAGCAACCTGGCTCTGATACCATGTAGAAAAACATAACATAAATCACAAAAACTTCTTTTATTATTAAAGAGCATAACCTGATAACAACACTCTCAATCAGTCAACAATAATCACAACTGCAATCTGATCTCAATCAGATAAACAACAAAGAACAACATATAACCTAATAACAAGCAGGTGTACAACAAGAGTAACATTGGCCTGAACTCAAGCAGGTTAAACAACCAACATCACAATCTGAATAAAATCAGACAACCAAGGATCACGGGTACTCCAGCTACACTGTCGTACCCCTAATATCTATATTGATATTAGTTCTATTACAAAACAAGGATCAAATGAAGCTTATAACAGCTTAACAAATAAGAAGAGAAAACAGTCTTTGGGTGGAAGTGGTATAACAGCTATGTAAATAGCCGTTGGGAGAGAGAGAGAGACAAAGAGCTACATTGTTGAGAGAGAGAGCAGCCCAAATTGTTTGATCCTGAATGATAAACCGAGTATATATACTCCTCTTCCCAACGGCTCTATCCGATAATGACACAACTGGCCCTTCATCATTCCAACTTCATCAAACACGGCTTAAACTTCAAGGACAATATAACTGAAAATATAAGAATGACAAGATTAGTCCTTGTAATATATCCAGGCATAAGATTATATTTCAACAGAAATCCTACGTATATGTGTTTTTAGTCCTTAAGGAATAATCCATAAGTGTTTCCCAATAGTTATGATCCGAAATAACATCCTCAACCGAAAACATAAACAAACACCATTTGTTGCAGTTACTTTTAATTCGTACATTGCTCCCTATTCCACTGCTTTGACGGAGTTAGTTAACCCTAGTCTCATTACTCGACTAAATGAGTTACACTCCATGAAATCATTGTTGTTGTCTTTCACGTGTTATAAGGCCCGTTAACGCAAGGTGGTTGCATTAGTTTTGTTTTTTTTAGCTAATTTGTAAGTTTTATTTTTATATCATTAGCATACACTAAGATAAAAAAGCAAAACTAATAAACATGTAAATCATATGCTCAACTAACATCCAAAAAACACCTCTTTTTAATTTTAAAAGTGAGTTCAATCACTACTATTTGGATAGAAAAAATTGGATTATTAGTTTACAATATAGTTTCTTCCAAATTTAGTAATTTAAATTCACTGTCGCATCGCAATTGCTTTTGCGGTTTGACAAAAGTTGAATACAACATCGAAATGCAAAGTTTATGTTATGCATTAGTCTTCACATTAGTAAGAGTCTAAGGTGGTTAAGTGTTAACTTTCTTAATATTAGTCAAAGTAGGAATTTAGCTTGAGTCCCAAGCTTTACGTCTTTCCTTTTCTTTTGTATTTACAACTGACTTCATGTCCATGTATGAGTCGGTTTCTTCCCCCTCATCTCTATAAAAGGAGGTGAGGGGGAGGGGTCTAGTCAGGTCATTCTTTCAAGGTTTAATACTAACGATCGGTTGAACCATCTTGTGTGTTATTTACTTTTCTGTATCGACTGCCGTGGTGTGTTCGACTTCACGATCGGGTTTATTCCGCTCTAGTTTCTAGGTTTGTTGATCGATAAATCAACAGTTTACATTGGTACAACTCCCACCAACATATCACATAAGGCTAGTGCTAATAACCACCAACATCATCACCGTCTCCTCAGCGCCACGTCAAATTCTCTTTCCATAATCAACATCACCACCAACATAATATAATAAGACAAGCAACATCACCACATTCTAGCCAACATTCTTAAACATGCTTTCAAGAATAACTTCTTAGTAAGTTAAGTATGAAAAAATAAAAAGTTATTTACCCATGATTCAAGCTAAGTAAATTTAGTGTTCTTATAAAAAACTCAAACCCCACTATACCAAAATAACCTCAAGAAAAAGATTACCCAAAGGCGAGTTTTCTGAATTTTAGTTTCTTTAATTTGCCCCAAAAGAACCTAAGTTAATAATAATAGCTTGATTAAGCCTTGAATAATTCTTAATATCAAAAAAATAATAATAATAATAAATAAATAAATAAATAAAAATCTAATCGGTTCAAACAGATGTATAATATCATCACTATAAACATAAACCGTCAACATCGCATGCGATATTTTGTTCATCGATCTCTCACATAAATACATCTAGTGAGTCCTCCTGCGCCGATCTTGCATATAGTTAATGATTCATCACGTGTTTCCAATCAAATCTACTCCCACGCGAAGTGGATCGATCAATTGTTGTTGATTGTTGTCATGGGGTAGGGGTTTTGGTTGTGTTGATGCGGACACGAAATGGGACTTAAAGTGAGAGACGACGTTTTTTTTTTTTTTTTTTTTTTTTTTTTTTTTTTTTTTTTTTTTTTTTTTTTTTTTTTTTTTCACCTTTTTTTTTTTTTTTTTTTTTTTTTTTT
>LBNU01023740.1:13764-29229 GCA_014162995.1 Artemisia annua
TTTTTTTTTTTTTTTTTTTTTTAAAGTTTAGTTTAACAATTTAGTCCGGAAGTATTAAAAGCTAAATCTAAATTTTTAAAATTTGTGCAAAATCAAGAAACTTTTACCTTTTTCTCTAGTTTTGAAAGCATGATGAACAATGCTATTAAAGCAAAAGTTTGAGGAAATATGTAAATATTAACGTTTTTTTTGGATGTATGTAAATGTTTTTTTTAAAACTCAATTAATATAACTATTACTTAATAAGGAATTGATTTAGTTTTTAAAAATGTCAAAACTTCTAATTAGGGTTTTCCTTTATTATATAGAAGATGTAAATGAACATATGATATTTCTTTTATTTTTTAAAAGTAAATAGGTTGTGTTTTTCATACTCAAGTTACTGGAGATTGACAAGTCTTTAACTCATATGCACATGACCTAACATCGAAGGATCTCATAACCGTTTTCGATGTTAATGTTTACATTGTGTGTAACCACTTTGTAAAAACTACTTTTTTCCATTTCAAATTAATTGTCCACATTTTTTTTAGGTTATTTCAAATTAATTTTCCGCTTCTAAAATAGATAGGAAATTTGATCGATATTAACATATTACCCTTATTTGAAATGGTTATTAGAAACTTTTCGAAAGAAATAATTAATTAAGAGTAAAACTGTCATTCTGTAAAATATTTAAAAGAAAAAAAAAGTCGTGATGATTATATGTTTTTTAAAGGTTATGTTCATTAGACTTAGGATCAAATGAGAAGAAATTTTAAAATGAGAATGATGAGAAATAAATATAACCACACATTAGAGATGCATCGACTTGATTTAAATGCATCCCTAATCTTTTAGATGCACCCTAATACATTTTCTAGCAAAAAATTAGATGCATATACATATATTAGATGCATTTCATTAAGTTAGGCGAATACTATGTATTTTTCGTCTCCTGCGAGTCAAATTTGTTGTTATTACTACTTTGCATCGTGTTCAATTCAAAATCACTTTCGAAACTAATTGAGATGCATCTAAATGAATAAAGATGCATCTAATTCAAGTCGATGCATCTCAAATGTGTGGTTATAGTTATTTCTCATTCTTCTCATTTTATGTTTTCTTCTCACTGGATCCATATCCATGTTCATTATCCGAAGCCAATTATTTTGAGACAAAAGAACGAAAAAGCTACTCCTTAATTTGTTCATGGGTTTCAAGTGAAAGCCCAAATGAATGTTTAGAGACAACAATTGGGCCATATTATTAGGCTTTCAGGCCCATGGATCTCAAAAATGAAACACCAGCCGTCTTTCATCTTCTTGAATGAACAGAACAAAACACAAACACAATCATATAATTTTAGTTGTTGCAGAATCTACTAAAAAGAAGCAAACGAAATGGGTTTCAGGCGCCTTCTTGTAGAGGTTCGTTTTCTGTTACTTTTTTTTTATATAAATTTGTTACATTTTGCTGTCAGATTTATATAATTTGTGATTGTTATTGTTGTATGAACCTTAATTTAGATACCCTTTTGGTTATATAATGATTTAGTGTTTAAAAAGATGGAAAAGTTTTATGCTTTTGAGTGGGTGTGAGAACAAGGGTTTAAGAATGGTTTAGTGTTAGTTATGAAGATGATTATTGATGCAAGTAGTTTCATTTCTTGCTTTATGCCGTGTGTGGCGTTTCGGTTTGAGCGTTGTTGTTATGATATGGAATAGTTAGGTGTAACAAAAATGCGAAGTAAGAGATAGCGTTTGGAGTTTGGAATAGTGTTAAATAATTAGGTAACTACTTTTAAAACGCAATGCCAAACGCCCCTTATAATGGGAATTCCATTATGAGAGAAAAGTGTGTCTATCGGTTGTAAATGGGCTGTTCCCTTCAGTTGATATTGCGTACTAACTCGAAGTGTTTGATTAAGGTGTTCGTCCCTGACGTGGTGTAGCATAGGCTGTGACGCTGTGTGTGAGTTTGCCGTTTACAAAATGAAAAATATCTGACTATAATAAATGCAAGAACACATATTACTTGTTAAACTGTGTTGTATTTTTTCATTGAAAACCTAGGAATAGAGAAAAATAGACCACGAGTTTAGTATTAAGTGGCACTTCATTTAGTAGTCTTAGTGAAGACCAGTCATCTTAGATTTGGTTTTGTACTCTTTCCGGATTACACCTGTAAATTCTGACCTTGAAGAAGTTTATAAGGTCGTCACTAAGAGAAGTAAAGTTTTTTTGATACTCCTTTTAAAGGAGTCCAGTAGATAGATTCAAAGACTAGTTAGTAATTTACAATTAAACAAAATGACTAGTTATTGATAGTTTAAGTGCAATGACACATATTCTAAGGACAAATGATAGTTGCAACTTGCAAGGTAAAAGTATGTTTGTGACGCAAGTAGTAATTTGTTTGGTTTTATTATCCGATGTTTTTTATGATTATATTATGTGAGTAAGAATTTAGCAGTCACTACGCAAATATAAATGGTTGTTGCTCTGAAGTAGTTCTACAATGTGAAAAGTATGTGCCATAATGTCGACAATGGAAATTTCTGTAATCAAGTAACTCTTCTTTCATACTTTATCTGATAATAGCCGTCTAATGCTTTGTTTTTGTTATAGGTGTCGAGGCAGCACTCACGGATGAGGCCAGCTAAAAACATATTTTCATGCTCTTATCACACTTCACTTAAGTTAGGAGGCAATGCAGGTTCACGTTACCCTATCTGTTGAATTACTTGCGTATTAAACTCTAATTTGTCTTTATTTGTGTATTACAATTTACAAGATAGATTTTGGATTCTAGACTTAAGGGGTGTTTGTGTTTATTTACTGGGCTTATGAGCTTATGTAAACTGATAAGTTCACTCTCTTCTTGTGAGCTTATCCGGTTGACCTTATAGCTTATTTAAGGTCATAAGCTCAACTTGATAAGCTCACCAGCCGGTAAAAGCAGGCTAATGAGCTTTTCGAAATCTAATCTAATCTAATAACCTTATAAGCCAGGTAAAAAGCCAACTCAAACACCCCCTTTGGTTTTGCCATTCCGTGACATGGAGCTTATTGATATTCATTCTTTGTTATATTATCGTTAATCACATAGAGTAAGATATTCTTCACCAAAATAATGACTCGGGTATCCCCTTAGTTGTCTCTGGCTCTCTGCTTGCATTTGATTGCCCTATGGGTTACACCTGGTTTTAAGAATGTTATTTTCATACCATAGTCCACACACACATTTTAGCATCCTATATTAATGCACCTTGACTCCACTTTGACTACATGAAAAATAGTGAAAAAGATGTATGGGCATGTTTGATTACTTAAATGGATATTGATGTTTGGGTAAAGAAGTCTGTATGGATACTAGCTCTGTCTAGAATAAATACTAAATAACAAGGTCATGTTTGTTAAGTTTGGTGAGTGGGAGATCTTGAAGAAGGGTACCGAGGACAAATATGAGATCTTCAGGGAATACAAACAGCTAATGACTTACCAAATAAGTCCCTATCTGTTGAAACATGTCTCAAACAAACAATAATGTAGGACCTTCAACTCGTTAAACAACAAACAGACACTATCTTTTGATTATTAGTTAAATGTTCGTGATAACAGCTAACAATCACAAAATAGGTGAATTATCTTGACCAAAATCAATGGTATCACCGTAATAATACTTTGTTGTAGTTACAAATGGCAAACAATGTAATTTGTGTAAATACTTCACCATTCCCGTGACATTTTTTGATATTTTGCTGATATGATCTATTTGAACAAGTTTTGGGTTAAGTTTATGCTATTTTGTAAACCAGAGTACACATATGATAAAAAATAAATAGCAAAGAACTAACACCTTGTATAACAAATGAATTTCATTAGGCTTTGTCAGGTGGCTTTATTACAAATTTATTCCTTTCAAGACACCAAAATCTGAATATTATTAAACCTGTATACAGGAATCACTAGTGAAAGTGTCTTCCCAAGCTCTTTCAACAGTCAAGAACGCAGCTTTCAACATCCAACATCCTCAATAATATTGTCAAAGGCATTATACTCTACAGATGCGAGTACCATTGAAGCTAGCCCAACAGGTAGTATACCTATCTTGATTGCGTACTAGTTTCAGAATTTGTTCTTGAAGAAAATGGTGTAATTGTTTAGAGCCATTTATTTGTGTTATTGCAGAGGCTGCTAAGGAATTGCATGATAAACTGCTCAAATCCGTGGTAGAGCAAAGAACCGCACCTCCAAACAATTGGTTGTGGAGCCTTATAGAAAAATGTGAAAACCGTGAAGACATAAAACTTCTCTTTAAAGTCCTGGAGAATCTTCGAAAATTTGTTAGTTAATTTCGCTTGTTGTCAAATCTGTTGTGTTTATCATATAACCATCTGATTTATTCTAACATCAATTGCAGAGGTTATCAAATCTTCGAATTTTTGAAAATTTTAACGACAATCTTTGCCGGGAAGTATCGAAGGCATGTGTACGAGTAGAAGCTATTGATTTGGGTATGCAATAAATTCCTTTAGTTCTACTTGTTTTGCTTAGGCCGTTTGACATTTTCGTTTTGTGGGTCCCACCTTCATGATGCGAGGGTGCATTAGGTGTTACTGTAGGTCCATTCTTGTGATCCGATATAAATAGCAAAACAAAAGAAGAGATGAATGATAAAAAATCATATAAACAAGCGACATTTTTCCATTCACATATCCGGTTTTCCAATTTGTTTATCCTATTTTCATTTCTTCTCACATTTTATAAATGACACTCAAAATAAATCTTCATTACTTGAAACCAGTAAGGCCTAACTCTGTTTCATGTCTACAACAGCCAAGAAGACATTGTGGAAACACAATTTGTATGGATTAACTCCTACTGTTGCATCTGCTAACAATATATTGGTATTACACTATTACATTTCTTCTAAATCTTTATAAAGTTTCCTTTCTTTATGTACGTTTACTTGGCATCTTAAAGATTCGATACCATGTTGTTGCAGATGTATGCTAAACAACACAATGATGTTAATCTGATGGTGGATGTTATGAAACTCTTGAAATCAAATGATGTGCCTCTGCAACCTGGCACTGCGGATATCATTTTTAGGTATGTAAATCAACACCAGTTATGTAACCCAAATAGACCCATTATGTGGTAAATAGGTCAAATTTAGTAACTATAAGAAATAATTTTCAGTTCTTATTCTTGTTTTGTTGACTAATAGTTATATTTATTTGTGATGCTGTCATCAATATGCTTGATTTTGGTCAGTTCACTTTTCCATAATCCGTGGTCCCTTGTTGTGAGAAATGGTATTATTGTGGGTCCCATTAACTCGACGTGAGTAGAAATATAGACGCGCCTGAACACAAAATGGATAATTCTTCTATAACGAAAGAAACCTGATCTATTTCTCCAATCTCTTATGAATGCATAATGGATCTTTCATGCAGCATTTGCTACAACACAAACCGCTGGGATTTGATGAGTAAATATGCAATGCGGTTTGTCAAGGGTGGTGTAAAATTGCGAAGAACATCGTTTGATACATGGATGGCATTTGCTGCCAAACTAGGTGCCATTTACATTCCTTTCATTATTATTCTTAATAGCAAGAGAATATTTATTCAGCTGTCAGCCTGTCACGTACATTAAGTTTTGATCTCTTTTACCCGCACGCCAACGTAAAGTAATAAGCTGACATCTGTGAAACTATCACCCTTGATGATATTTAATCCTAACATCATTCGTATGGGGGTAAAACAGTCAATTTATCTTGATACCTTTTCTGTTTGGTCTTTCTACAGGAGATGTTGATAATTTATGGAAGATTGAGAAGTTGAGATCGGGATTAATGAAAACGCACACTATTGGAAGCGGGCTTTCATGTGCTAAGGTATCTCACCCTCTTTTGAATGTTTCGGTAATATTTCAGATGCTGTCTTTTATAAATGGTTTGACTTCTAAAGTGTATGTCATTTACTTTCTTCGCAGGGGCTTCTGCTTGAATGTAAACCTGAAGAAGCAGCTGCAATAATTCTAGTCGTCACCCAGGTATGTAGGTTTTGATATATGACCAAACAATCCTGTTTAATGCGTCTTTTGCGTTATTATTAAACTTGTCGCATTTATACGTTACTATACTTGATTACAGACATTACCAGAGGCAAAAAGGCCTGATATAATGGCAGAACTTGAGAAGCTGGTTAGCGAATGGCCATTGGAAGTTATAAAGTGTCGAAAAGATGAGGACAAAACGGTAATTCAACACCGTAATTTTTTAAAACTTCTTTCCTATATATTTTTTTTAAACTCTTTTCTTTTCCAGGCCTTGGCTGCTGGTTTGCAAGAAGATATTCCTACGATGATTGATGGTCTTTCAGGCGTGGGTATAAAGACAAACATTAAATTGGGTGATTTGACCAAAACGGCCTTATGAGAGCTGAAGTATGATGTTTTTAAGGTAACTTGATTGAAGAGTAACCGTTGTATAAGTTAAATTTGATGTTCCTGAAGAATTTTAGAAATTCGATATAAAAGGCAGGTTCGAATCACTGCATTTTGTTATATTGTGTTCAAGAACCTTTATCGACAAGGGTTTGTTTCAAGTTTTATTAAAGGAGTAGCTATCACAAGCTTTTGCTAGTTTTGTTCTAGATTTTAAGAGCTAGTGTTTAAATAACTGATAAACTAAACTCATGGTCAATTGTATAATGTTTCTTTTCTTAATAGTTTAATCTTTCAATAAAACAAATTACTAACTACATGACTATATTCTCCCAATTATGTTAAATAACATATATCTTCTTATTTTAGTAATATTTGATTCACTTAAAAGATGACTTATAAACTAGACGACTAGAAAAATAACTATTTTCTTATGCAATTGTCAATAACTTATTTTTATTGCAATTACTTAATGGTAGGTATACCTGTCAAAAATCACAAAGATTGCAAACCTTAAATGATTACTAGGATGCATTTACCTATCTGTCAAATCCGACAAAGATTACATGCTGGATATAATCAAAAGGTTACAACTTACAAGTAGTTCTTACCTGTCAAAATCTTACAAAGATTTTCGTACTTGATATATTTATGCTAAATGATTGGTTATTGGTACACTTGCTAAAATGATATCAATACTTCTTTTAATTTTTAATTTTTTATAATATTGTTTTTATTATAGAATTGCGAAATTGAAATTACGGAACAAAAAATAAAATATAAGATTTGATAAGTTTAAACACAAAGATTACAGAGCAGGAAATCATAAAAAACTCTTGTAATTTTAAAAATTTGGGTAAAACTGCTAAAAAGTGCGAAACATAAAATACGAAAGACAAAACCAAAAAAACATACAAACTGTATTAGGTAAGTGGACTTAGAGGGATAACAATAATACTACCCAAAGTCTTCTCTGGACTTTTCCAATTTGGTTTATTTTTCATCAATCAATTGGGGCGAGAGGCTTGCTAATACAACTTGATTGAATTTTATTCTACCGAAGGTTGCTTTGTTTCCATAAATATAATGCTATCTATACTATATACTATTTATTTAAACATTTGCCCATCAATTTACTTTGTGAATCTAATTTTAAATATTAAATACTAAGATATTGTCATTTGTGAAGTGGCCAAGGGGTCTTTGTTAAGATGGAAGTATTACTACTCACAAAACATTGTAGACCGTTGCGCTAATTGAGTGATGGCTATTTGTTATTTTAAATATTTTAAATCTAAACATTATGTAAAGACTATGTATTTACTTGAAGGTGTTATTCTGATGAAAAAATGAAAGGTCAAGTCACTCTCTTTACTTTCGCACTTTATGTTGAATAGGTTAATTGACCATAAAAATATACTAAAAATATAAGATGTGTGAACCAATCATATCATTTATTATCATTTATTGTATCATATCAGTGAAATAACATACACTGTATAAAAACCGACTATAAAACAAACTATGTAAAAAAGTTAAAAAGAACATATACTTATACACATTTTTAACAGATTATTTCAAGCGCCCAACAAAAATTTAACCAAACTACTACTAGTATAACAAAACATAGCAGACAAGCTTTAACCAAAAATATCACTAACATAACTTTTGACAACATTGTTGCAAAGGATTTGCAACACTTTCTGGTTACACAGGCCAACACACCGCGGTGTCTTGAACTGGTTCATTGCGGACCCTTGCCCAACATAGTGATCAAGAATCTTCTGGAACGTCCCCCTACGTAGAACCCGAAGCTCTAGAGGCCCGATGGCTTTGACCTTTCGTGAGCTCACATAGCCCGCGTCAACAAACGACTTATCTAGACAATTGCAACACTCTTTCAAAATTGCATCACTTGCCTCCCCACTAACTTCCCAAAAGATCACATAATGGCCCGGATCCGTACTCAGGTCAACATGGCTCGTGAAGTCAAGGAGTTCGAGTTTTTCAGCAGTAAGAAGTTTTCCAGCTGTTTCGACTGATAGTTGTAAATCTTTTTCGGTGTTTTTGTCGATGTTGATAGTAAGCATAAGGTTCCTTCTACATACGAATTGGAGTTCTGGGGTCGAGTTATGAAACCTGATAACCTTAACCACATCACCTAACCTGTAACGATACAAACCTGCAAAATTTGTGACCACAACCTCATACTCTTCACCGATTTCTACATCGGTCAACCCAACCGGTTCAACTCGATCCTGACTATCAAAATCAAGGTCTTTCAACGGTAAAAACTCAAAATACCCAATATTTGGAAGCACAGCGAAAGTTGTCATTTCGGGTGGCAAATTTGGGTTGACATTTGCTCCTATCCACCCTTCTGATGACCCGTAATCCGCACTTAACAAAGGTACACCACCAGCATAAATCCGTAATTTTTTCAAATACGGCTCCATTGAACCGGTCATGATCCCGTAAATGTACTTGCACTTAGGGAAAAGTTGTGGGATCAACCCATTCCAGTCGGTTAATCCCAAACACTTTTTTTGAATCATGTCAGCCAGTTCAGGGTTCGGGGTCAGAACCTTAGCCATGGCGGTTCTGATCGATGGAACCGTAATCCTGGCTGACAAAAGACCGGTTCTAAGGTCAGAACATAGTTCCTCCCAAACCAGCTCAAATGTTCTAAATGAATGAACAATGCTATGAGCAAATGTGGACGATATAACCTGGATTTCTTCGTGGAAAATGAGTCCACAAAGGAGATGACAATATAAAGATTGGTGAAAATCGGGTGCAAATATGACTTCGTCCGGGCTACAACATGGGGTTTGCATCGCTTGCATCGTTTTCTTGAACTGCGCGCTACGATATACATTTGATGTCGCAGTCCCGGCTAGTAAACCACCTTTTGTTATTTGTTGTTTGCTTCCAAATATGAAACTTAACGCTTTTCCTTTTCCAATAGGAAATGCCCTGAAAATAATTAACCACTTAGTTAATTTTCGTAACTGCTTCATTATTTCATTCTAATGCAACCAGTAAACCAGTTTTTGAGCAAATAGACTGTTTTGAATAAGCAACTTCAACTAAGTAATGACAGCATTTTTTTTGTTAGAATACCTGTTTCTAAAGGCAAAAGAAGTACGGTAAATCTGCATTGTGTTATCGGTCAATTCATCATTATACGGTACAAATTTAGGCTTCCCTTGAGTAGTCCCCGAGCTACAAACAAAAATAAAATTTCAAAAAACTACCAAAAATCCCGAAAACGTTGTAGTATTTAGTAATCAAAATGTACCTTAATGTAATAGTAGTGATCGGTTTTCCGGTAAGCACAGGATAGGAAGCACCATCAGCAATTTTTTGGATATAAGGGTCAAGATCTTTGTGAGTAACAAGAGGAACACAAGTGCTATAAGTTTGTGGATCAAATTTGCCACCAAGGTTCCATTGTTTCAAGTATTCTGCTTCACAATTTTCTTTCAAGATTCTTTCTAATGTTTCGAGTTGAACTCTCTTTGCATCTTTGGTTAATGATTCAAATTCTTCAATCACTTTTTCTGAATCAAATTTGCTGCTCTCCATTTTCTCGAGCCTGCAATAAGTCTAGAAACAAACAGTGACGGAGTCAGGATTTTTTGCCAGGGTGAGTCTAGAAACAAACAGTGACGGAGTCAGGATTTTTTCGTGTGTTTGACAAAAGCTAAACTACAAGCGGGTCGTAAAGGGACTAAAATAAAATTATGAATAAAAGTTTATAGTAAGTTTAGCTAAACCGAAATAACAGAAATGAAAAAAAAGATGATGGAAAGCTTATCACAAGTGGTAGCATGTAAATAAAATGGAGAGATGCCTAACATTATTTACCAAATTAAATGAATTTTATATGTCACTTTCTAATAATGTAATTTGACTGTTAAGTCAACTATATATCAAGAATGTTATTTAGACAATGTGGGTAAAGCTATGTAGCAAGAGTACAAGATGACAAAATTCTGTGACATATCATGTAGAAGAATTAAAACACAAGTGATACTACACTACTATTAGATTAATAAATATTATGATGGTAAAACACAAATAATTTGAAATTATTTGTATGCCATTAGTTTACAATTGACAGAAGAAGTAGGTACAGTCGTATAGACTTGAACCCCCCCATTAAGGATAGCGACCTATAAATATTTTAGACCTTTGGTACATAAAATTCCAGTTGTTTATTTGATTTATAAGAAATATAATTAGAATAATGCCAAAATCGTATAAATTGTCTCTAGCTAAAATTAAATGACTTTAAATTTCTTGTTTTTTTTGAAATAGATACAATGAACCTTATAACAGTGAGATAAAACTAACAACTAACTGTTGATTGTTGTTTATAGAATAACGATAGTCACAACAATTTTTTATAAGATATTGTCTTTTTGTAGACTAAAAAAAACACACCTATGATTATTTAGTTACAAAATAAGGAATAAGATCTTTTGAAAGGTGTTCAAAAAAGTTATGTGGATTCAGAGAAGAGAATCGCAATGAATGATTCTAATTAAATATTGGAACAATCAAATAATTGGAGTATAATAGCATAGCGGCCCTTGTCCTGCTTCGGTGGAATTGGGTTTGTTGTTGTTATACAATAGCGGATTATACGGCAGCTACTGAAATAATGATATCATTTGCATGTTTTTTAAGAGTTTTTTTTTTTTTTTTTCTTATTTCGGTAAAGATGTTACTCTCTACATTCTAACTTTTTCGTACTTTACTCTGACATGACTGAGAAAGTGAGAATTTTTGTTGTTATTGTTGCAATAATGATATGACGACAATGACATAGAACACACCGATGAAAAAAAAAAAAAAAAAAAAAAAAAAAAAAAAAAAAAAAAAAAAAAAAAAAAAAAAAAAAAAAAAAANAAAAAAAAAAAAAAAAAAAAAAAAAAAACCATGTAATCATAATTCCAAGAAACACAAAGTTGAGATTGTTTTCAGATTTCCAATAATTCCTACTATATCAAAATGGAAAATAGAGACAGCCCATTAATCAATAAAAACTCAAAAACACACGGAAAACTAAGCTATATATCTGCTTTAAATGGTTTGAGTTTGTGTGGCATGACTCAGTTAAGTGAATTAATGAGTCAAAAAGATCGAAAAACACAACAGCTAAAAATAGGAGGTTAGTATAAATCTAACAGTTTCAGAGTATTTATCCAAATAAGTTTACGTGTATAAACAACTTGAAACTGGTTATTCATACCAATAAAAAACACTTTTACTTCTACTGAATAATAAGCACACACAAACATATAGTGTACTAAAATGAAACAGCTGTTTCAGAGAAAGAAACATACATACTCCGTATATTTCTAGAGAGAGAGATTCTAGTACCTGTGTGTCTTGATAACTTTGTGTTTTGAGTGAGTAGTGGAGTACAGGAGCAATGGAAGATTCACTAAACCCTGCTCCTATATATAGGCAATTTCATAAGTGAACATCTTTGTTATCACTAGCCATAACTTTATAAATGCCCACCAGCACTATTTATTGTTGTATCTCAGACCAAATATAATAATATAATATATCTTTCTATTCTGAGAGCTTTTGGAAAATGCAATCTTTTATATTAAATGTTTTCTATATTATTAATAGTCAAGTTTTTATCTCCTAAAAGGCACAGACAATTAATTGAGTTTATCTTTCTATTCTGAGAACTTTTGAAAAATGCAATCTTTTATATTAAATGTTTTCTATATTATAAATAGTCAAGGTTTTATCTCCTAAAAGGCTCAGACAATTAATTCAGTTGTTCAACAAAAATAATAATTTATTCTAAATTGAAAATGTTTCTATATTCAGTCATCTATGATGGAAGTAGATTTTGGAGTAGCTATTAAATGGTTAGAAGTCTGGGATGCCAACGGGGTCGGGTTTAAAGCGGGTTTTAGTGTATCTGTACCCGTACCGTTTATAATATCAAAACCCGTACCCGCCTCATTACCTATCGGATACCCGATTAATATTATCCATCGGTTTTTTGGGTTTCTTTACGGGTATCGATTATCCCCAATTGAATATTATATGGACAAAATGACGGTATTAAGATTAGTCACACACTAACCACCGAGAAAATAAAGGAAAACACCCTAACATATTCAATTTTTTTAAAAGTTAAAGAAAATAAATATCGTATCAAACGATCTAACGCTTTTAAATAATTCATATACAAAATAAAATGTGCTATATAATAGAGATACTTATATAAAAATATATAATAGAAGAAATTATATATAATGTATATATAATCTAGTTAATTATAATATCAATAAAGCGGGTATAGATTCGGGTAAGCGGATACGGGTACGGGTAATCGGGCGGGTATTACCAGAAGTCCAGAACCCGTCACCGAACCCGTACCCAGCTAAAAAAATTTATCAATACCCAAACCCGCATCCAAACCCTCCAACCCGCCCCCGAACCCGACCCAACCGGTTTAGGTTTCGGTTTTCCCCGTCGGTTTCGGGTGCTTTTGCCATCCCTAGTTAGAGTAGTGGTAATAAGGCGTAAGACATGCGCGTCTTCCCCTTTATACCATGCGTCTTAGCTTATTACCAACACCCACACATTTTAGGTGTTTTGAGGGAATAAGTCTGTCATTACCGAGTTGTGGAAGTTGTTGTTGTGGTGTGTGTGATATTTTGGTTTTTGTGAGTTATATGTGTGTTTAAATATAGTATGTTTTGGAGATGATGTTGGTTGTGTTATTACACTCGTTCGTCGTGAAGGTCGAATTGTGGAAGTTGTTGTTTATGTGTGCGATGTTTTGGTTTTTTGTTAGATGAGTATATTTGTATTTAAATGAGTTATGTTTTGGTGGTCAGGCTGGTTGTTGAGAGAGAAACGGACGTGACCTTAAGTTGACGATGACGACCTTGAACACTAATAACCATTAGCCTTGATCGGGACATCAAATGTTTGATATGGCAAGTATATGATATATTCAACATTTCTATAAAATTATCAAATGTACGTATTTATTAGCTTTAATGTTTTTTATGAAGAATTAATTATTCATTATTTTGAATATTTTGGGAGGTGACTTACACACTTTAATTTTTTATCAGAATATTTCAAAATATAAGTATAGCACGCATCATGTGATAAATACAAAAATGTTTACAACACAGAAGAAAGTTTGTCAATCAAAACTTGAAATGCGTAAATCACCTCCTCTCATTTTAAGTATATTTTAGCTTTTAGAAGTGCTCTTCTTTTATAAGCGATCTTTTGTTTTTTTATTGTATATTTTAGCTTCTTATTAGTTATCCTAGAAAACTTGTAATATTATGTGTAACATTGATACTGCTACACGGATTCAATTTCCCTTAGATATTATGATTGGACTAGTTTTAAAAACATTAAAAGACACAATTTTCATGAGGAATAACTACATTGATTAAATATGAATTAAGTTATGATTAGCATACTTAAACATACATGCAAAGATGATAACGACAAGAAGATTAACAAAAATGCAAATCATAAAAAAGAACATAAGAGGACAAATAAAAGACATGTTGAAAACTTGAAATCTTTATCAATAAAACCTATACTTTTAATCATTAGAAAACTATTTAGTTTAGGTTTTGAAAGATATAATAACCCAATGATCATTAGAAAATTTTCATTTATGTTATTTTATATTGAATTAAATACGTTAAATATAAAACACTGATTCACGTGGTTAGTGTAGCTGTATTGCATCTTTTGGATGTCGGGCCCTCTTATAAAAACATCGTTAGTATTATTTTCTTAAAAGGGTTACGAAATTTATATCACAAATCTATTTCTCACGTTTTAAGCAAGAGTTGAACTCACAACTATTTAATTGAAAAGTTTCCCACACAGCATAAAGTACTATTAAAATACAAACCCTTTAGCATTTTAAATTTTAATTACACGCAAGTGATATTTTTTCTTACGGAGTAGTAATCTAATCCGCGTGGTTAAAGCCAAGAATTTTTATTTTTATTTATTTATTTATTTTTTAATCTTTCCCGGTAAGAACCCTTTTCGCTATGCACACACTATCATTTGATAATGGGCAAGCTACATATCAAATATATTGATTCTCTTTAGGAACATACTCAATTCCATATCATCGCCCTTTGTAATGATCAAGGCTCGTAAGTCCATCGGTCCACAGAGTTGTCCATGTACCAGTAGAAGATTTGACACACACTCGGCCCTTTTCTAAAAAAAAATAGTATGAAGATAATCAATTCCGATCAGACATCAGAGAACAACATTTAGATTTGTTTTGACATGCATATTTTTCTCAAGTCTTGAAGGGGTTGGGATTTGATATCTCGCTAGATATGATCAATATTCAGTTCAAATGCCTTAGCACACATGCGAGTATGTGACCTAAAACCAAGTTAGTTTTACGATATGCAGATTACATTTTTTCCTTAGCCTCGTTTCTGTTAACACGATACAGCGTGTAACCGAGTCAAGTTAGAACGGCTTTAGATGCAAGATTATAAATGAATCCAGTTTGAGTCGCTACTCATTGTACATGGGTCACTACGATGTATCGTCATATACACATATGCACGCTTCATCAAATCCGTGCTCAATCATAGCCCTGAAACCAATCGTTATAATAGTTGTTTAGTCAAAACAAATGCATTTTCACTTTAAAAAGACCAACAACAAAGAGAGTTTCGATCAAGCATATTATCAAAACTTTTTATTATTTTTCTCAAAATATATATGTTTATCATATATCTTGCACTAACCTTTTTAAAATCGTTTTACTAAGGAGCACTATTTAAGACTTTATTTATTTATTTATTTTTTATTTATTACTGTATTATTTTTTTTAATCTTAAATCAATTAGAAGGAAGACTGTAAAATAAATATTTCTTACATTATGTCGCATTATTATATATGATAAAGTGGGCCTACTTAACATATGATTGTAAAGGAAATGGTTACTCCATTTATGTTTCCTTGTTCGTTGGA